>JAJAGP010000256.1:177161-472161 GCA_025084515.1 Ancistrus triradiatus | reverse complement strand
CGCACAATGCTACAGTCAGACCAATATTCATTGCCAGCATCAAAAAGGAAAAAGAAAGAAGCATGAGAAGAAGAATGAGGCTGCAAAAAGAAGGAGAAATTAAAATGCATTCCTTTAAGATCCATGTCTGTCGTAATAAGGAAGCAAGGAAAGACAGAAGATAAGGGATCTCGAAGAATATAGAAAAGAAAATAAGAAAGAGAATAAGAACAAGAGAGGAAGAAGCTGAAAAGTAGATGAGCGAACATATCGCTTTTGTCATCCCAAAAAGTGAAAGCTGAACAAAAGAAAAAGACAGAAGCTGAAAAGGAAAAAAAGATGATAAAATATTAAATATTTCATACAAATTTAATATGAACCATGTTCACCTTTATAGAAAAGAAAACGAAACAGTGAGAGTAAGAAAGAAAAAGTAAAGATGTAAAAAAGTGAGAAAAAAAGAAAGGTGAGAAAGTAAGAAAGTAGCTTGCTCAGAGGTCTTTAAGGAATTTGAACATGGCTAAATCCGCACACAAATGCTACAGTACGTTGTTTCCAACACCCTTTATAATCTCCTCCTGTTGCTATGGAAACCAGTCCACCCCTTCCCCACATTGTCACTTTATCTGTACTCCTGTACTCAGAGATTCTTTCTCAAATGACATCTCTGGCATGGCCGCGGTAACAGGCAGAGCCAAAGTGCTTTATCTTTGCTTTCGTTCAAAACGAAAGCGTTATACGTAATACAACAAACAGACAGAGAGAAAGAGAGAGGGCTGTTTTGTGTTTTTCATGAATATATTTTCATTTATTAATCTTTAATCTAATTTACTTTCCATTTCATGCATTTAAATTAGAGGTGACAAAGAATGGACTATAGGAACATTTTTGGACCGAGCTGAACTGGAAACCTAAAAGCAATGCAAATTAATTTAAAAAACAATCTGTGCTTACTTACAATATTATAAAGAAGAGCTAATAATAAAATAAGCAAGGTTGCTCTTTCCATTTTTAGCATAACAGAGTAGTTCTTTTATTAGAAGTATGAAGCAAAGCAAACATCTCCAAATTACTCCATTAAAGACTGCAGAGAAGTTAGACTCAGTCACTGGGACGATTAAATAACCAAGTATTAAAAAAAAACGCAAACACAACACAATGGATCCAATCAGAGACATGATGGCTCAGTCAGAGACATAAATTGATCAAACACATATCTCTGTAACGTAGGAGAACATGCAAACAACATGAGAAACTTGCAGACTGGGAATTAAACCAGAACTATGTAAAGTTCTCTGGGCGATAATGCTTTGTTGGTGCTAGAGGTCAGAGAAGAATGGCCAGACTTGTTCGAGCTGATAGACACACAAAATAGCTCAAATAACCACTTGTGATAACCAAGGTTTGCAGAAGAGCATCTCTGAATGCACAACACATAAAACCTTGACGCAGATGGGCTACAGCAGCAGAAAACCACACCGGGTGGCGCAACTGCCAGCTAAGAACAGAAAACTGAGACTCCAATATTGCAGACACACACATACACAGGCATATACAGGGGTTAGACAATGAAACTGAAACACCATAAGGTGTATGGTGTAGTATGGTGTAGGGCCTCCTTTTGCGGCCAATACAGCGTCAATTCGTCTTGGAAATGACATATACAAGTCCTGCACAGAGGTCAGAGGGATTGTAAGCCATTCTTCTTGCAGGATAGTGGCCAGATCACTATGTGATGCTGGTGAAAGAAAACGTTCCCTGACTTGCTTCTCCAAAACACCCCAAAGTGGCTCAATAATATTTAGATCTGGTGACTGTGCAGGCCATGGGAGATGTTCAACTTCACTTTCATGTTCATCAAACCATCTGAACTCTGGTATGTCACCCATAATGTTGTGTGCATTCCAATATTTTGAGCAAAACGGTGCTCTTACCCTGCTAATTGCACCTTCACACTCTGCTCTTACTGGTGCAATGTGCAATTAATGAAGATTGGCCACCAGACTGGTCCAATTTAGGCATGAAACCTCCCACACTAAAATGACAGGTGTTTCAGTTTCACTGTCTAACCCCTGTATATTAGGGATGCACCGATCCAATGTTAGGATCGGATATCGGTCAAAATGAGAAATGGCATTGGCCATGGTTGAGTTTGGAGTCTGACTGTTTGAGGCTGTGGACAGGTGTCTTTTATACAGATAACGAGGTCAAACAGGTGCCATTAATACAGGTAACGAGTGGAGGACAGAGGAGCTTCTTAAAGAAGTTACAGGTCTGTGAGAGCCAGAAATCTTGCTTGTTTGTGGGTGACCAAATACTTATTTTCCACCATAATTTACAATTAAATTATTTAAAAATCCTACTATGCTGGATTTTTTTCTCATTTTGTCTCTCATAGTTGAAGTGTACCTATGATGAAAATTACAGACCTCTCTCATCTTTCTAAGTAGGAGAACTTGCACAATCAGAGGCTGACTAAATACTTTTTTTGCCCCACTGTATATTCATCACCAGTTCCTAACCCACTGGGCTGCCTGCTACTTAGTTCCGGACCTCATTATAATACCATCTCCAAAACTAATCACAGGACTGTAGCAAAGGATGACTTCCCAATTCCTGCCGACAGTATTTACTATTCCTAAATATTCTGCCCCCTCTGTTCTCTCATTAAACAAAAAAAACCATCAACAAGCAATGTCAGACATCAAGCTCAAATGACAGGTCAGCACCGCTTTAAAATAATTACCACAAGCTCCCAGTGCGTCGGCATGTCTCCAGATGATTGAGTTTACTATCCAGATCTAATTATAGATTTTTCCCCCTCACTAATAATGAGGCTGATGACTGTTAAAGTTACGACACAGATTCCGCATGGCAACGCTAATAACATCACACGCTGTACGTGCCGAACGTGTCTGCATGTTGGTCGCGTTATTAATATTTTCGAGGTGCAGTGCAGTCGCGCTCAGCATCCGCTTTCTAATTATGCCTATTATCTTCCATGATGTTGATTACTAGATACTCCTTAATGAATAACTAATGTAATCGCTACATAATTGCACAGGGATTAAGGTTACAAGTGCATTATTCTGTCACTGATTCAGGGATGTGTGAGAGATTGATTTCACGAGATCCCGGGTACCACCAGCTCATAGTTACATCCCGACATCGATAAGCGCACGCAGGCACAGGCCAGGACACACCCTAAACACACAGACACTAATTTTTCCGTTGGCCCAAAGTTCGAGCATCGAGCCTAAGCAAATTATGTCTGGGAGTGGTGAGGTCTGGCTGGCATTCTGCAGGAGCATTTATACACCATTAAGCCTCTTCCCTGCTCCTCTACATCCCATATTTCTTCATCAAAGGCCCCTGAGGAGCAGACGACCAGCAACACTTCCAGATAATGCTCGTACAGAGAAGACGTGCTACGCTTTGTGAGAATCGGACGGAGCAACATCAAAGCAGCCGCAAGGCATCCGTTTTCATTGAGAGAGGCGAGAGTGTGGTGACAGGATGCAGAGCAATTGCTGACAGCGAAGTGGGCGGAGCTGGCAATGCAAATAGGAGAGGTGATGTGCCTAGAAGCAGCGAGAGCCACGAACAGACTGTGCAGCAAACAAATCACAAAGTCTGTGTCTCACAATACATACTAAATATACATATAGTACATACATATTGTCACGCTCCGCGGCAGCGCGCACCGCCTCAGCCGCCTTTTGGACCAATCGGGAAGCCCCAACGCGATTGGACTGATCATCGCGTTCAGCTGTGGGGCTTCCTATAAAGGCGCGTTCGGCGGAAGCCCGCACCGCGGATTATTGATGTTGCTGATGTTCCATGTCAGTCGCGTCCCTACGCGCCGCACCTCATCTCGCGTCCCTACGCGCCCTGCTCCGTTCAGGTATAGCCTGTTTTGTTTACTTCCGTGTTTTGTTTAGTTTCCACCTGTTTTGCGACCTCGGTCTAGTTTATGTTCCCTACCTGTTTCCGTGTTCATTTCATACCCGTTTTCTGGCTTCGGCCTAGTTTTCTTTGTACCCGTTTTCGGTCCTGGCTGTTTTTCCGTTCGCTGTGTTTGCCTTTTGTTGGTTGTTCTCAAATAAATCCTCCCTTTTCAACACCTGCGCACGTCTCCTTGCCTGTTAGGCCCCCCGCACGTTACAGAATAATCCGCCACCATGGAGACGGCAGGTGTCCCTGATTTTTCTTTTCTCCTCGGCCGTTTCAACGGCGATCCAGCCCAATGTCAACCCTTTATCGAAAATCTCATTCGTTATTTTTGTATAGTTCCCATGGAAACCGAGTATGCCAGGGTTTCGCTGGTGGTTCTTCACCTAACCGGTGAGGCCTTAACATGGGCAACTCAGCTGTGGCCGATGCTCCGGGCTGGAACCGTGGGGCAGCTCTTAGAGATGCTGGAGGTCGCTTTTGGCTCCCCACGGGGCTTCCCGGGCATCGAAGCTACAGGTTCCGGTATTTTTGAACCCGTTCGCCCTGTCTGGTCTGCTCTGGTTGGTCAAGTGCTGGATCACCAGCTTGCCACCAGCCGGACTGCTTTGGCCAAGCGTCGGCGAGCGTGTGTCACTTTCGGTAATCAGGTTTCGAGCCCCTCTACTCCCGCAGTCGAACCCCTAGTGGTGAACAGTCGTGATTTAGACCACATTAATGCTAGAGTTGAGCCAGAGGGCTCCACACTTGGGGATTATGCGCACCGGTCGTTGCCGCCGACCCCTGCACCTCGCTCGAGACCGATTCCTGCACCACGAGCTTTCGTGAAACAGGCAGTTACGTCACTCCCACTCGCGCCCGCTCCTACACCGCGGGCAGTTGTACCTAGATCATCCGTGCGAGTACTTGCTCTGAGGCTGTCTGTTTCAGGACCCGTGTCTGCTCCAAGAGCAGCAGTACCAGTGCCAATAACGAGAATGACGGTTCCCGTGGCCGTGCCGAGGTCAGCAGTCCCAGTGGCTGCATCCAGACCGTCAGCAGTCCCAGTGACTGCATCCAGACCGTCAGCAGTCCCAGTGGCTGCATCCAGACCGTCAGCAGTCTCAGAGGCCTTGCACCCGTCTGAGGCCTTCCCAGAGGCCGTGCACCCATCCAGAGAACGTCTCTTCCAAAGAGACCCGTCCAGAGAACGTCTCTTCCAAAGAGACCCGTCCAGAGAACGTCTCCTCCAGGGAGATCCAGCAGCTCGTCCACGACCCCGCTCTCCAGCAGCTCGTCCACGACCCCGCTCGCCAGCCTTCGGTCGTCGACTCCGCTCGCCAGCCTTCGGTCGTCGACTCCGCTCGCCAGCCTCTCCTCGGTGACTTCGCGTGCCAGCCGCCCGACTGCTGGCAGTCCCCTCCTAGGGTCCGCCCGGCAAGACGACCTCCTGAGGACTTCCCTTTTGGGAGTCCTAGCTCCGTCTCGGACTCCTTGGGTGGGGGGGGCTCTGTCACGCTCCGCAGCAGCGCACACCGCCTCAGCCGCCTTTTGGACCAATCGGGAAGCCCCAACGCGATCGGACCGATCATCGCGTTCAGCTGTGGGGCTTCCTATAAAGGCGCGTTTGGCGGAAGCCCGCACCGCGGATTATTGATGTTGCTGACGTTCCACGTCAGTCGCGTCCCTACGCGCCGCACCTCATCTCGCGTCCCTACACGCCTCGCCGCCTATCGCGTCCCTAAGCGCCCCGCTCCATTCAGGTATAGTCCGTTTTGTTTACTTCCGTGTTTTGTTTAGTTTCCACCTGTTTTGCGACCTCGGTCTAGTTTGTTCCCTACCCGTTTCCGTGTTCGTTTCATACCCGTTTTCCGGCTTCGGCCTAGTTTGCTTTGTACCCGTTTTCGGTCCTGGCTGTTTTTCCGTTCGCTGTTTGCCTTTTATTGGTTGTTCTCAAATAAATCCTCCCTTTTCAACACCTGCGCACGTCTCCTTGCCTGTTAGGCCCCCCGCACGTTACACATATACATACAGTCGTATGAAAAAGTTTGGGCACCCCTGATAATTTTCATGATTTTTCTTTATAAATCATTGGTTGTCCAGCTCAGCAATTTCAGGTAAATATATCATATAGCAGATGAACACCGTGAAATTAAGTTTATAGGTTTTACAGAAAGTGTACAGTAATTATTCAAACAAAATTAGGCAGGTGCATAAATTTGGGGCACCCTTTGTCATTTGAATACCTTTAGCACTAATTATTGGAAACACAAAATTTGTTTTTTTGTAAGCTCATTGACCCTTGATTTACATACACAAGTGAATCCAACTATGAGGGACTAATCCAACTAAGGTTAAGGTGGCCAATTGGAAGTTTTTTTCCTCTTTGCATCTTCTCTGAAGAGTGGCAAAAACATGGGAGCCTCAAAACAACTCTCAAATGGCCTGAAAACAAAGGTTGTTCAACATCATGGTTCAGGGAAAGGGAAAAGCTCTCTCAGAGATTTCAGCTGTCAGTTTCCACTGTGAGGAACATAGTGACGCAATGGAAGACCACAGACACAGTTCTAGTTAAGGAACTCCCGAAGTGGCAGACCAAGAAGAATCTCAGATAGGCAGAGGCGAAGGATGGTGAGAACAGTCATAGTCAAGCCACAGACCACCTTCAAAGACCTACAACCTCATCTTGCTGCAGATGGTGTCACTAATCATCGTTCAACTATACAGCACACTTTGCACAAGGAGAGGCTGTATGGGAGAGTAATGCAGAAGAAGCCTTTTCTGCAGACACGCCACAGTCACTTGAGGTGTGCTACAGCACATTTGGACAATCCAGCTTCATTTTGGAATAAAGTGCTGTGTACTGATGAAACTAAAATTGAGTTATTTGGACATAACAAGGAGCGGCACACATCCCAAGACAAACATTTGCTACCCACAGTAAAATTTGGTAGCGGTTCCATCAGGCTGCGGGACTGTGTGGCCAGTGCAGGTACTAGGAATCTTGTTAAAGTTGAGGATCGCATATTCCAGTTAATATCTCCAGATTCTTGAGAACAATGTTCAAGAATCAGTGACAAAGTTGCACCGAGGCCAACGACCCAAAACCCTGCTCAAAATCTACTAAGGCATTCATGCAGAGGAACCAGTACAACATTCTGGAATGGCCATCTCAGTCCCTAGACAAATGTGAGCTGTCCATGCTCGGAAACCATCAAACCTGACTGAACTGGAGATGTTTCTAAAGAAGAATGGTCCAAAGCACCTTCAACCAGAATCCAGACTGGAAGCTGTAGGAAGCGTTTGGCGGCTGTTATTTCTACAAAAGGATGGATCTACTAAATATTTCTGTTGGGGGTGCCCAAATTTATGGCACCTGCCTAATTTTGTTTGAATAATTACTGCACACTTTCTGTAAATCCTATAAACTTCATTTCACTTCTCAAATATCACTGTGTTCATCTGCTATATGATATATTTAACTCAAGTTGCTGATCTGAACAACCAATGATTTATAAACTAAAATCATGAAAATTATCAGGGGTGCCCAAACTTTTTCATATGACTGTACATACATGGTACATTGATTTTATGAGGGATTTGTTGGAACATCTTGATGCATGCTCAATAATCCAGGTAAGAAAATCCCAGAAGTTGAATCTGTTCATCTGGACATAAGGTTTTTTGGGAGAAACGTTTCGTCACTCATCTAAGTGACTTCTTCAGTCTCAGCAGTTGGAAAACTTCCCCAATCTTATATACAGCCCTTTTGCATAACGACTGGTACCAGCACCATTGTATAAACAATGATCAGTTTAATATGCAGATTGACATAGCCATTAACGACAATGGCCACGTGTGCCATTCACACAGGATTGAGGAAGGGCTGCGATGGCTCCGTTGTAAGATGGTGAGAGATGTACTGATGCCCCCTCCTCGGTTCAGGGATGGACGTTCCCTTTTTACAAAAATGGCTTCTTTTACTCCGCTTTCAAACCATCGTTCCTCCCTATCAAGGATCTGCATGTCTTCATCCTTAAAGAGTGGCCACTGGCCTGATGAGGTGGGTCTTCTATGTTGTGTCATCCGTGGCTGTTGGTTTCCCCGATGTACAATTCCTGGCAATCATCCCAGCACTTAACAGCATACACTACATTACACTGTTTGTGCTGGGGGACCCGATCCTTGGGGTGGACCAGTTTCTGGTGTAGAGTGTTTTGAAAGCCACTGAGATGCGGTGTTTGGAAATGCATCTCAAATGTTCCGATGTTCCTGCCGCATATGGAATCACCACTTAGACTGCGGCTGTTGTTCTTACCGGCTTTGACAAAGGCCCAGTTTGGATAACCACATTTGCCCAAGGCCTGCTTAATGTGAGATTTCTCTCCATCCTTGGCTGCTGTGTTAGTGGGGACGCTGCATATTAAACTGATCACCGGTCCCATTGTTATGTAATGGTGCCGGTACCAGTTGTTATCCAAAGGTGCTGTATATAAGATTGGGGAAGTGTTCCAACTAGCTGAGACTGAAGAAGTCACTTAGATGAGTGACGAAACGTTTCTCCCACAAAACCTTATGTCCAGATTTAACTTTTGGGATTTGCTGGAACATATCATATAACAACGAGAACCGAGATACCACTGTATTCAATTTGAGATACAGCCCTTTATTAACACATAAAAACATTACAAATAACAATGAGTTAACTTGGTTTATTGGACTGAGGAAGAAAGAATGCAAAGAGAGACAGTAGTAATATTCATAACGGCATGCTACTAGCAAGGGGTGTGCCATATTTATGGTCTACGATTTTATTTTAATTGTTGCTTTACCTTTGTGCGAAATCGGATGCATTAAAGACAGCTCAACAACTAACTTATGCCACTATCTGCAAACTAACCACTCTGCAATATGAAGATACAGGGTCCAGGGTCCAGATCAGGGGTGCCTCATGATTCAATAGTGTGCGAGTTAGTTGTTTTGCAGTAAGAAACCCTAAAAGTACTTGTTTGGAGCATCAATAAAGGTTTATGTGTGAGTTTTGTAGAAAGCTTTCATGATTTATCAGGTAAAGGAAATGATTAATGCAACCTGAAGCTGTGTACAATCAGTCCTTTTCAGAGGGAATCTTTTAACACATTACCAACATAGTGGCGTGTTTCCGTTTGAGCATCTGTAGGATAAAACCTTAGGGGAAGCAGAGGTAAGCTTCAGAGCTGGAAAATTGGATAATCCTACACAAGGACGAGCTTGGTAAGGCATTTGTTCACGTCTGTGTTATCCTAACTCCTTATGGGTACAGTGTAATGGTTGTAGTGCCGAATTTGCCTTTGATCCACTCCTGTTACCTGAGGAGCTTTTTCTAAATTTTTAAGAGGAGACCAATCAATACTACAATCAGAGCGAAAATGTAAGTTGCCAGCGAGATGCGTCACAGTGCACCACAGTCACTGTCATATATCAACATGGCAGCTGTTCCCAATGAGACGTGCAGCTCACAAGTGGCTCCATTACCTGCTTAAAGACAACGGGTAAATGTTCACGCCGAGGTGCACCGATGTTTGTAAGTAATGGCCAGAAGGCGGCATAGACACCATGGGCAATTGGTTAGGGTGGCATCATGCCAGGGACGGACTGGTACACTGCGTTCTGTATAGGCACTCCTGAAACTAGTAGGCATATCCTGAATGATGCCGAATGACGCCCATCTCTCACTCCCATCCCAAACCCAAACAGCTTTATGGTTTGACAGTACTCAGATTAGTGTCCTGAGCCTTCACCAGTGAGCCATCAATCATAAACAATTAGAGTCTTAACATTTATACTGCCTGGCCAAAAAAAGGTCACCACCTGGATTTAACTAAGCAAGAAGAAGCCTCCCATTGGACAATGACTGCATGGGTGATTATGTTTCAGCTGGCAACAAGTTCTTTAACCCTAACTGATGCAGTGAGTAGCTTCTCATTTGTTAAACAACCATGTCGAAAGACATCCTGTGGTCATGGAAAAGATGTTCATCTGTCTCAGAAGGGTCAGATTGTGAAAGAGTGGTTCAGGGAGCATAAGAGATCATTTTCACACATGGATTGTCCACCACAAAGTCCAGAGCTGAACCCCATTGAGAATCTTTGGGATGTGCTGGAGGAGACTTTGTGCAGTGGAACAAATCTCCCATCATCAGTACAAGATCTTGGGGAAAAATAATGCAACTCTGGACAGAAATAAATGTTGTGGCATTGCAGAAGCTTGAGAAAACGATGCCACAGTGAAGGCATGCCACAATAAAAGCTAAAGGCGGTCCAATGAAACATTAGAGTGTATGATCTTTTTTTTGGCCAGGCAGTGTATAACAAATCATAATAGGAAATAAAAATCTGTCTTAACTCTGACCTTTGCAGTCATAAACAACTGGTCAAACAAAAAAGGTTTACCATGTGTATTTAACTGCAAGTATTTCTTATGTCATACTTTGACATATACTTTGTTTACATATTTCTAAATTAATTTATTTTCATGATATTGATTTACTTTGTATTAACTACCGGCATAAGTAGGAACCATCTGATGGTCTGTGTAGCACACTTTTAGGTTTCTTCAAGTGGACTCGTTCCCTCTTGGTTTGGTGAAGCCAGCGAGGTATGTAGATTTATGTTTAAATTCCCTTGTGCACGTTTATATTTGGTTCTACAGTGCGTGTGACTGTTCTTTTGTGGATTTGAACAGTTAGGTCATGGATTTGATGAGTGTGAAGTGCAGTAAGTGCAAAAGAAAAATAAATCCATCAGTAACTGAAGAACCATGGTGTTGTGTTTTTTCTGGAGGGAATGACATGTATAACATTTCAGGCTTTGGATGATGTGTAAAAGGCAGCATTTCACTCGTGTTTTCAGATGCATCTCTGACGCACTTGTGTATCGTTTGCATGCACTTTTATTGTGAAAATACCCTATACATACAGTGGTGCTTGAAAGTTTGTGAACCCTTTAGAATGTTCTATATTTCTGCATAAATATGACCTAAAACATCATCAGATTTTCACACAAGTCCTAAAAGTAGATAAAGAGAACCCAGTTAAACAAATGAGACAAAAATATTATACTTGGTCATTATTTGTTGAGGAAAATGATCCAGTATTACACATATTAGTGAGTGGCAAAAGTATGTGAACCTTTGCTTTCAGTATCTGGTGTGACCCCCCTGTGCAGCAATAACTTCAACTAAACGTTTCCAGTAACTGTTGATCAGTCCTGTACACCGGCCTGGAGGAATTTTAGCCCATTCCTCCGTACAGAACAGCTTCAGCTCTAGGATGTTGGTCTGTTTCCTCCCATTAGCTGCTCGCTTCAGGTCCTTCCACAACATTTCCATTGGATTAAGGTCAGGACTTTGACTTGGCCATTCCAAAACATTAACTTTATTCTTCTGTAACCATTCTTTGGAGTAGAACTTGGACTTGTGTGCTTAGGGTCGTTGTCTTGCTGCATGACCCACCTTCTCTTGAGATTCAGTTCATGGACAGATGTCTTGACATTTTCCTTTAGAATTCTCTGATATCATTCAGAATTCATTGTTCCATCAATGATGGCAAGCCGTCCTGGCCCAGATGCAGCAAAACAGGCCCAAACCATGATACTACCACCACCATGTTTCACAGATGGAATAAGGTTCTTATGCTGAAATGCAGTGTTTTCCTTTCTCCAAACATCACACTTTTCTATTATACCAAAACGTTCTATTTTGGTCTCATCGGTCCACAAAACATTCTTCCAATAGCCTTCTGGCTCTTTAGAGATGGTTTTGTAACCTTTTCCAGCCTGATGAGCATCAACAACTCTTTTTCTGAGCTCCTCAGAAATCTCCTTTGTTCGTGCCATGATACACTTCCACAAACGTGTTGTGAAGAGCAGACTTTGATAGATCCCTGTTCTTTAAATAAAACAGGGTGCCCACTCACACCTGATTGTCATCCCACTGACTGAAAACACCTGAATAATTTCACTTTCAAATTAACTGCTAATCCTAGAGGTTCACATACTAATGCCACTCACTAATATGTAATATTGGATCATTTTCCTCAATAAATAAATGACCAAGTGCAATATTTTTGTCTCATTTGTTTAACTGGGTTCTCTTTATCTACTTTTAGGACTTGTGTGAAAATCTGATGATGTTTTAGGTCATATTTATGCAGAGATATAGAAAATTCTAAAGGGTTCACAAACTTTGAAGCTCCACTGTACACTATACACAATGCATTAGCATAAAAAGACTGTGTCTATGGGTCAACGACCTGTTTCACAGAACGTACCGCAGTTGTCAAACAGCTCACACCTGTGATAGACTTACAAAAGCAAAACCACATGGTCAAAGACCTAGTACTTGCAGCTTCAATCTTAAGATACCCAATTTCAAAAAAGCACGATCTGAGAGACCAGGAAAACTCTGTTTGGACTGCTGTTACTGGTCAGGCATGCAAAGCAAAACCCTGATCAAAGTGGATCTAGTGAAGCAGCTGGGAAAATTCACCTTCGCCAAGCCGTGTAACAACAGCACTGGTAACAGCAGACTCTCTATCTAAGAATAGAAAGGCCACTGATGTGAAACAAATATTTCTCTTTTATAGCTACACAACACACCAAGGGGACCTCATTAGATAGAGGGAAGGGAGGCAGAACAGACACATCGCGTCTCTTAACAGGGCCATATGAGATTCGGAATAAGCGAAGAATGAATAAACCCTTTGATTAGGCCATGATTTAAATCTGAGACTTTGGGTCAGAGCATCTTCTTCCTCCCCCACTCTGCCTCTCTGTGTTAATATGGGAGTTATTGAGTAACAGTCTTATACAGCAGTTTCCATGTCAGGGTTCTTATGTAACAGAGCTCATATACAGTACTGTGCAAAACAACTTCTATATTCTAAAAGTATTTAGTGTGACCTTGAGCAACAGCAGCTTCTTGACCCTTGACCTTCTACAGTCCAAAAGACGCTTGATCAGGAATGGTCTTTTTGGAAGGGTAGCAGCCAATAAACCACTTTTTCAGAAAGTCAACAGGGTGAAAAGGCTAGGATATGCTAAAGTTCACAAAGATTGGAATGAAGATCAGAAGAGTGTTTTGGAGTGACGAACCCAAGTTTGAAATTTTCGGGTCCAATTTGGGACAATACGTTATATGAGGTCATTATACCATTGGAACAATGGGGGAATTAAGATGGCTCAACATCCATGAACATGGGACACTAAGCTGCAAATTCTTTGCAAATCAATAAATCTGTTCTTTTATAAGAGCTCGAACACACAGACCCATAAGGAATGTTACTTACTGAGAACAAAGCAAAAGTACATTTTACATTTAGTAATGCCCTTAGTGAGAGCAGCTCATATGAGGAAACCCACCAACATCCCACACTTGAAGCTGTTCTTGTTACGGTTTGCCATAATAAAAAACAAGCAAACCGTGAAAACAGAAGTAAAAGGCAGTTTTAGGACCCAATTGCAGTTATCTCCAGATGGAAACGGTGAACCAAAAGTTCAAATAAATAAATGAAAAGTAAAAAAAACAACAAAATGAAAACAAAAGCAGTGGCTGAGGATCAAACCCTGTGCGTTTGCTGTACAAACCAAACCCACCACTCAGCCACTGAGGGGGAAAAGGAAAACAACTTAAACAAGGAAACGCCTTAAGCGCTCAGTGCACCCGAGCTCAGCAACACTAATGGTGCAGCTCTGCTAAGCAAATGATGTAACGGGTCTGCACTTGCACAGAGCATCGGTACCCGAGCGGAGTGCCACGAAGGTGTGTCACGGTACTCCCATGGCTTACGGAGCGTGACACGGAAACGAAAAGGATGAGGCTGATTTAAAAGCGTCCTTTCAAGGAGCGATCGCGAAAAGTAGCTGCCTTCGCGACGCTCCTCTCGGGTACCGGCTTTGAGGAGAGGTGACTTAAAGCCCAAAGGGCTGCCGGTGAACAAGGAAGAAGGCGGGGGGTTCGCGTATAGCCGCAGCGAGCGAGCCAAAGCCACCGTGGGATGGCAAGGCCACGGGTACGGCTTAAGGGAAACGAAGAGCGGAATCTTACCCTACACTATCAAACACTACGCCACACTACGCCCTAGCGGTCACTTCGGGCCTCTAATCTGTACAATTGCTGGCGGTCTACAAACTGCCAGCTACACCTCTTTCCCTAACAAACAAAAACGCAATATAACGTACGTACAGTGGGGCAAAAAAGTATTTAGTCAGCCACTGATTTTGCAAGTTCTCCTACTTAGAAAGATGAGAGAGGTCTGTAATTATCATCATAGGTACACTTCAACTATGAGAGACAAAATGAGGAAAAACAATCCAGGAAATCACATTGTAGGATTTTTAAAGAATTTAATTGTAAATCATGGTGGAAAATAAGTTTTTAGTCACTCACAAACAAGCAAGACTTCTGGCTCTCACAGACCTGTAACTTCTTCTTTAAGGAGCTCTTCTGTCCTCCAGTCATTACCTGTATTAATGGCTCCTGTTTGACCTCGTTATCTGTATAAAAGACACCTGTCCACAGCCTCAAACAGTCAGACTCCAAACTCAACCATGGCCAAGACCAAAGAGCTGTCGAAGGACACCAGGAAGAAAATTGTAGACCTGCACCAGGCTGAGAAGAGTGAATCTACAATAGGCAAGCAGGTTTGTGTGAATAAATCAACTGTGGGAGCAATTGTAAGAAAATGGAAGACATACAAGACCATTGATAATCTCCCTCGATCTGGGGCCCCACGCAAGATCTCATTCCGTGGGGTCAAAATGATCATGAGAACGGTGAGCAAAACTCCCAGAACTACACGGAGGGACCTGATGAATGACCTGCAGAGAGCTGGGACCAAAGTAACAAAGCTACCATCAGTAACACACTACGCCAAGAGGGACTCAGATCCTGCAGTGCCAGGCCGTGCCCCCCTGCTTTAAGCCAGTACATGTCCAGGCCCGTCTGAAGTTTGCCAGAGAGCATATGGGATGATCCAGAAGAGGATTGGGGAGAATATCATGTGGTCAGAGATGAAACTAAAAATAGAACTTTTTGGTTGTAAAAGCTCAAACTGGAGAAAAAAGAATGCTGAGCTGCATCCCAATAACACCATACCTACTGTGAAGCATGGGGGTGGAAACATCATGCTTTGGGGCTGTTTTTCTGCAGAGGGGACAGGACGACTGATCTGTGTTAAGGGAAGAATGAATGGGACCATGTATTGTGAGATTTTAAGCCAAAACCTCCTTCCATCATTGAGAGCATTGAAGATGGAACGTGGCTGGGTCTTCCAGCATGACAATGATCCCAAACACACCGCTCGGGCAATGAAGGAGTGGCTCTGTAAAAAGCATTTCAAGGTCCTGGAGTGGCCTAGTCAGTCTCCAGACCTCAACCCCATAGAAAATTTGTGGAGGGAGTTGAAAGTCCGTGTTGCCCCCCAAAACATTACTGCTCTAGAGGTTGAGTTTGGCGTCTGACTGTTTGAGGCTGTGGACAGGTGTCTTTTATACAGATAATGAGTGAAGGACAGAAGAGCTTCTTAAAGAAGAAGTTACAGGTTTGTGAGAGCCAGAAATTTTGCTTGTTTGTGGGTGACCAAATATTTATTTTCCACCATGATTTACAATTACATTCTTTCAAAATCCTACAATGTGATTTCCTGGTTGTTTTTCCTCATTTTGTCTCTCATAGTTAAAATGAACCTATGATGAGACCTCTCTCATCTTTCTAAGTAAGAGAACTTGCACAATCAGTGGCTGGCTAAATTTTTTTTTGCCCCACTGTAAATGACCAAAAACATTTCTTTTTTTTTTTTTTTTTTTTTTTTTTTTTTTTTTTTTACAATGGAGCATTGTTCCAAAGCAGATTTAAAACCATCTAGGGCATAAGCCCTAATTGAGCAAGCTTAGGGCGACAGCGGTAAGGAAAAAACTCCCTAAATGTTATAAGGAAGAAACCTTGAGAGGACCAAGACTCAAAAATGGACCCAACCTCCTTGGGCAGCCTAGATGTTATATATAAGAATTAAATTAAGCTACCTAATAAATAAGTCTATATTACCAGTTGGTTTACCTTGTCTCAGTTTTCTGTTGTGTGTTATCACCTAACATTCTTACGCTGAAGGCTAGACTGCAATTTCCATACAGCTGTCATGTAAGCGATAGCAGATCGGTCTTCCCGGCAGAGCTAACAGAGCCCTCAGCTGAGCTCATCTTTCGTTTCATAACCCATTAGCAGCTGTAATCTCTGAATGACAAATGAAGTGCAGGATGAAAAGAACAAGGAGCATTAATGGCAGGAAGCGAGATGTGTAAGCCACTCGTTCCTTCATCTCCATCCAATCCAGAGTAGATCAGACCTCCCGAAGACCCCCACCCCCCATGTCTGATTATGACTTGGCTGCGATACCCCTCCCTTCCCTCCCGAACACAGCCGGCATAATGGATTACAGATTGGTCATAGATGGCCCTCCTGCAGCGTTCTGCAGTAATAGCTTCTCATGACAATGTGATTAATCATGATATTTTTGGCCCAGATGGGAGGAAGGAGCCGCGCTGTGTAATTAGGGCAGCCAAAACTTGGATTATTCATCACGTTGAACTCTTTGGGGTTGTGAATCAAATCTGCATAGCTTTGAGAAACTGCCTTGGGACAACCATGGCGCCATGCAAAACTAGGGCAGTGACCTCAGGAGGTAAATCTCAAGCGTCTCGGTGCAGGGCAAACATTTTCAGGTGACATAATGAAGAGTTGGGAGATAGATTGCCCACACTCATGAATCAGCAATGTGCTACCCTGGAGATAAGGGGCCTCTGGGCTACTTCCCGGAAGTGGTTTCTGATAAAAAAGATGCATAACATGTTGGCATATGCCACTTTCCAAATGTATGCCAGCCAAGGAGAGAGCCATAGAGATTCAGCCCACTGAGATACTTTCCCTGGAGGCTCATACAAGACTGCTTGTGGTCATATTTGCTTTATTGACCACACTGACACTGTCTCTCAGTAGAAGCAGACCAAACATTTGGACATGTTCAACGATCTGGGCCCACACATAAGAAATTCTGAAATATAATTTCTCTGTCAGTATCCAACACCCCTAGTTTATCTGCTGCTGAGAACAAACTGAGCTCTCAGAATGAACTCATGCATTTGACATCTATACCAACAGTTTCTTTAATGTGGTTTTATCACAACCATAATCTGTTAAGTAATGGCCATGCAAGTCCATTATTTTATGGCTCTATGCTCAATGTTTTTCCCCCTTAAAACATTTTCTCATTCATTTTTTTCTCATTCTTGTTCATATTTTATTCTTAACATATGTACATAAATTTACATTCATTGTTGTTGCCTTTACGTATTCAGTCACAGCTCAACCAACTTTAATGCGTCTTCGAGTTTGGAGTTCCGTTCTCGAAAACATTTCACTCATCTAGAAACTAACTAGGTAAGAGTCAGTTGCTGGAAACAGCAGTCCATGAGATCCTTGGTTCATACCCCAGGCAATAAATAAACTACAGTCATATTTTGGCACTTGACCACTTAGCAATTTGTCGGTTCTCAAAGCATTTTGATGAGAAAAAATGGTCTCGGCACTTGCTGGAACGTTCATGAGTCGAGACACTCTTAGTGCAAATAAGCCACTATGGTCCTAAAAAGGTTAGTGATAATCGCCAAAGAAAAGGAAAGCAGTGAGAACCATGATAGCACTTAAAAAGAGACAACAGTGAAATATGAGAGTGTTAAGTGAAGCTAAATTCTAATTTATTTCCTCTAACAACTGTTTGTTTGGGTTTTTATTTTGGTCTGTGTACATATAGTGGTTAGGTATACAATACAACTCCAGTAATGCATATAACACCTTATACAATGTGGATTTTCTGGAGCGTCTGGAACGGATCCATTCTTCTTCTTCTTCTTCTTCTTCTTCTTCTTTCGGCTTCTCCCTTTACCAGGGGTCGCCACAGCGAGTTAAACGTTTCCACCTCACCCTGTCCTCCACGTCCTCTGCTCTCACCCCAACTCCCTGCATATCTTCATTTACCACAACCAATAAACTCCTCTTTGGTCTTCCTCTCCGTCTCTTGCCTGGCAGCTCCATCTCCAACATCCTCCTACCAATATATCCACTATCCCTCCTCTGCACATGTCCAAACCATCTCAGTCTTCCCTCTCGAATTTTGTCTCCCAATTTTCCAACCTGTGCTGTCCCTCTGATGATCTCATTCCTAATCCTGTCCACCCTAGACACTCTTAAAGAGAACCTCAACACCTTAAGTTCTGCCACCTCCAGCTCTGCTTCCTGTCTCTGTCAGTGCCACTGTCTCCAACCCATACAACAAGGCTGGTCTCACTACTCTCTTATAAATCTTTCCTTTCACTTTTGCTGTGACTCTTTTGTCACACAGCACTCCTGACACTCTTCTCCACCCACTCCATCCTGCCTGTACTCTCTTCTTCACCTTCTTTCCACACTCCCCATTTCCTTGGACAGTTGATCCCAAGTACCTGAACTCCTGGACCTTTGTGACCACTGATCCCTGTAGCCTGACTGTTCCACCTGACTCCTTTTCATTTACACACATGTATTCTGTCTTACTACAGTTGACTTTCATTCCTCTCCTTTCCAGATTATACCTCCACCTCTCCAAGTTCTCTTCTACCTGTTCCCTGTTCTCACTACAAATCACAATGTCGTCTGCAAACATCATAGTCCACGGCGATTCCTGTCTGACCTCATCTGTTAGTCTGTCCATCACCAGAGCAAATAAGAAGGGACTCAGGGCCGATCCTTGATGCAGTCCCACCTCTACCTTGAAGCTATCTGTCACTAATACAGCACATCTCACCGCTGTCACGCTGTTCTCATACATGTCCTGCACTAATCTAACGTACTTTTCAGCCACTCGAGACTTCCTCATACACCACCACAGTTCCTCCCTTGGCACCCTGTCATAAGCTTTCTCCAAATCCACAAAGACGCAGTGTAGCTCTTTCTGACCATCTCTATACTTCTCCATCAACAGTCTCAAAGCAAAAATCGCATCCATGGTGCTCTTCCTTGGCATGAAACCATACTGTTGTTCACACACTGTCACCTCCTGTCTGAGCCTAGCTTCCACAACTCTCTCCCAAATCTTTGTGTGGCTTATTAACTTTATGCCCCTTTATACCCTTTAAGCCACAACTCTGTACATCACCCTTCTGCTTAAAAATCGGTACAAGTAAACTTTTCCTCCATTCATACTCTCCTGGAACGGATCCATTCAATTTACATTATTACTTATAGGAAAAAAAATCTCTCTGTACCTGACATGACTAATATAGGTACAACTGTATTAGTAACCATTGACTTGCATGATATACGTACTCATATGTGGTACATGAATCATCTATAAAATGTTTGTTAATTTGTTTTTATTTAACGTGGGATTGAACCCAGGACCTTCTTGCTTAGAGGCGGCAGTGCTACCCACCGAGCCACCGCACCGCCCTCATCTATAAATAAGACATTACTGAGAGACAATGTTAGACTTACATTATACAGAATTTCCACCCAGCCCTCCATGGTGATGCACTGGAAGACAGTAAGCACGGCAAACAGGATGTTATCGAAGTTGGTGATGCCAAAGTTGGGGCCAATCCAGTACTCCCTACAGGTTGTATTGTTCTCGCAGGTGCGTGCCGGAGCATCCTGTCCACATGGGAAATCGGCCACCATCTCATCTGAGAAATGACACATACCGGCAATTATGAAGGGACGAAGCAAATCTCAACACAGCGTAACCATTCTGAGATGTGCATATGACAAAACCGCATATATTAACACACCATTACTGTTTATACTGGGGGAATAATGTGGTATGAGTAGCAGTTCTAGATGATCTACTACTGGTTTTATAAGGTCTCAGAAGCTATTTGACTTGAAATTCAAAACTTCAAGAGGTTAATATGGTAGGACAGCCTTTAAGCCTCTCTGAGTGTTGTGCTTACACATAACAGCTGTGATCTGCTATAAACAGCTAATTGAGGATCTAAAACTAAAGAGAACTGGCTCTGACAAAGCAGCAGAATGCTATTAAAGATGTATTATCTAGAGGTGGGCAATATGACGATTCTGGTGTACGCCCAAAACTGCAAGGACTTGGGTTTGAATCCTAGCAGTTCCTTTTGGCCTAACTGATAATACCTGATAAAATTAATCTAATAACATTTTAATTGGAGTTTTTGGAGAAGAAATTAAGAAATGAACACCCTGCCAGTTCTATACTCTGAAACTGTGTGGCAGTGAAAAGAGTGGAAACAGATTCTACTAAACATCAACAAACCCTGGAAACCAATGGCCCACATTGAAGACAGATATTGTATATTACAACAACACAAAAATCTCAAATTAAATCAGACATTGATCCACCTTATAATCCACCTTGAGCAAAAGGCTGTGGAAAGGTATACACAATCCCCTTACATGAAAATTACTGAAAATCTTTGGAGTAGATCACAAACATCCAAGACAGCCTGAGAATATTACTAAACTAGAAACAATCTGCAAGGAAAAGTAAAATAAATTCATAAAAGACTGTTACCTGTTACAAGAACTGTCGGAATTATGTGATTTCTGCTAAAGCAGTCCTTACTAAATACTGACTGACACCCAAATCATTGAGTAAGGTTTTCCCAACAGTATTGGTGCACGGAAATGTGCAGAAATTCATCACATCTATGTGTGTCCCCTGCAGAGATTGTGTTAACTGAATTGCCAGTCTATTGGCAGATAATGGCAAAAATGGAGCACGCTGTAAAGCAATCCCACAAAACTGCATTAACTACACTTGCGTACCTCCCCTGAAGCAGGTGCGGTGGAATTTGCCCATGTAGAAGTCTAATCCAATGATGGCGAACATGAGGATTGCAAAGAAGAGCAGCAGGCCGATCTGCAGCAGAGGCACCATGGCTTTCATGATGGACTTTAGGACCACCTGGAGACCTGGGCACACAGAAACAAGAACGTTACCAAATCTATGGCATGGATAAATATGACCTAAAACATCATCAGGTTTCTAAAAGTCCTAAAAGTAGATAAAGAGAACTCAGTTAAACAAATGAGACAAAAATATTATACTTGCTCATTTTTTATTGAGGAAAATGATCCTGTATTACATATTAGTGAGTGGCAAAAGTATTTGAACCTTTGCTTTCAGTATCTGGTGTGACCCCCTGTGCAGCAATAGCTGTAACTAAATGTTTCCTGTAGCTGTTGATCAGTCCTGCACACCGGCTTGGAGGAATTTTAGCCCATTCCTCTGTACAGAACAGCTTCAGCTCTGGGATGTTGGTGGGTTTCCTCACATTATCTACTCGCTTCAGGTCCTTTCACAACATTTTGATTGGATTAAGGTCAGGACTTTGACTTGGCCATTCACTCAAGCTGCTTCCGTCACCAGCTCCAGTCCCACCATAACCAGGTCACACCGGAGGACAGTAACCCTCACCCTCCTCCAGTTATCTGGGAACAAAGTGCTGCCAGCAACTTTCCTGCTTAGACTCAGGATCCTAGAGTGACTCTGTGTATCGGGCCACTTAATGCCGATGTGCATATTTTACATTTTATTTGAACTATGACTCCATGACTTTAGTTTCATTCTCAGATTTATCATCTACGCCGCCCAAAGAGGTTGCGTCCCTTTTTGAGTGTTGGTACGCCCAAGGTTTCTTCCTCATAACACTTAGGGAGTTTTTCCTTGCCACTGTTGCCCTAGCCTTGCTCAATTTGGGATTGGACGTAGATATTAGGAGATAATCTAAACTTGTAAAGTTGCTTTGAGACAATGCTCCATTGTAAAAAGGGCTATATAAATAAATCTGACTTGACTTGACTTGACATTCCAAAACATGAACTTTATTCTTCTTTAACCACTCTTTGGTAGAACGACTTGTGTGCTTAGGGCCGTTGTCTTACTGCTTGACCCACCTTCTCTTGAGATTCAGTTCATGGACAGATGTACTGACATTTCCCTTTAGAATTCCCTGATATTATTCAGAATTCATTGTTCCATCAATGATGGGAAGCTGTCCTGGCCCAGATGCAGCAAAACAGGCCCAAACCATGATACTACCACCACCATGTTTCACAGATGGGATAAGGTTCTTATGCTGGAATGCAGTGTTTTCCTTTCTCCAAATGTAACGCTTTTCTTTTAAACCAAGAAGTTTTATTTTGGTGTCATCTGTCCACAAAACATTCTTCCAATAGCCTTCTGGCTTGTGCACGTGATCTTTAGCCTTCAGTTGCTTAGATGTTACCCTGGGGTCCTTTGTGACTTCGACAACTATGACAGACCTTCCTCTTGGAGTGATCTTTGTTGGTCGACCACTCCTGGGGAGGGTAACACTGGTCTTGAATTTCCTCCATTTGTACACAATCTGTCTGACTGTGGATTGATGAAGTCCCAACTCTTTAGAGATGGTTTTGTAACCTTTTCCAGCCTGATGAGCATCAACAACTCTCTTTCTGAGCTCCTCAGAAATCTCCTTTGTTCGTCCCATGATACACTTCCACAAACATGTTGTGAAGAGCAGACTTTGATAGATCCCTGTTCTTTAAATAAAACAGGGTGCCCACTCACACCTGATTGTCATCCCATTGATTGAAAACACCTGACTCTAATTTCACCTTCAAATTAACTGCTAATCCTAGAGGTTCACATACTTTTGCCACTCACTAATATGCAATATTTGATCATATTCCTCAATAAATAATTGACCAAGTATTATATTTTTGTCTCATTTGTTTAACTGGGTTCTCTTTATCTACTTGTGTGAAAATCCGATGATGTTTTAGGTCATATTTATGCAGAAATATAGAAAATTCTGAAGGTTCACAAACTTTCAAGCACCACTGTACGATAATTCAGAAAATAACTATTATTGTATTCTATTTATTTAAGAGTGTATTACATTATTATAAATAAAATATGGAAAATCTATGTTTGACCTTAAGAAATTTAATCACGTCTCAAACCACTAGTAAAAATGTTTCTCTTTTGCATTTTCCTCAAACTCAATATAGTGTCTCCCATTACAAATTGTATAATCAGCATTCGAAGACCATATAATCCATCTTTATTAGAAGGTATTAGTATTTTGCTCTACTGAAAAGCAAGTGAGCACATTTGTGAAGTCGACCATGTCAAGTCCATTGCAAAAAGGGTCAGATTTCCTTGAGTCTTATTTCCTTTGAAGTGGAAATGTATATGTATGTAGATGTATACGATCTACTCATCACAAGCTTATCTTAGGTAGTACATTTGCAGCCATTGTCCACCTAAATATGGCAAAAAGGATATAATATGGAATGGAAATATGGCATCCGATTGCATTGAATGTGTCAGAAGTCAAATAGCAAAAATCTGCTTTCTCGGCATAAAATCACGAGTAAACTGAAGGGGCAGTGCATGGCATACTAAAACCCTTTGGCAAAACAAATGGCATAGGTGGTAATCATAGCTGTCAGAAGTCAGTCTTTTTCCAGTCTTGATGTCATGATAAAATCATACATGTTTAATATTATTGCAGGTCGCAAGCCTTGGTTCACACACACAGTGACGTTTGGTGTTCTCTCTAGCACCGAACGGGAAGCAGCAAAGGGAATACAGGAGCATCTCTGGAACATCCTCAAAACAGACTTTGAAATATTGCTTTGATATTGGTGTGCAATATTCCAAAGGTGTGTAGAGATATATATATATATATATATATATATATATATATATATATCTATCTACACACCTTTGGAATATTGCAAACCACAAAACATAGATGATATAGATATAGAATATATATATAGATATAGATAATAGAGATATATATAGGATATATCGATATATATATATATATATATAGATATATATATATATATATATATGATAATACATATATATATATATATACTCTCTATATATATATATATATACATACCACCACTCCTGGTCCTTCTCAAAAAAAATTGCATATTGTGATAAAGTTTAATTCTTTTCCGTAATGTAATCATAAAAATTAAACTGTCATATATTTTAGATTTCATTGGCACACCAACTGAAATCTCTAAAGTCTTGTATTTTTTTAATACTGATGAATTTTGGCATACAGCTCATTTGAAAACCCTCTCTCACAAATTAAGCAATTTCATCTGAACCAATAAAAGAAAAGTGTTTTTAATACAAAAAAAGTCAACCTTCAGATTATTATGTTCATTTATGCACTCAATACTTGGTGCGGGAATCCTTTTGCCAGAAATGACTTCTTCAATGCGGCGTGGCATGGGAGGCAATCAGCCTGTGGCACTGCTGAGGTGTTATGGAGGCCCGGATGCTTCGATAGGCGGCCTTAAGCTCATCCAGTGTGTTGGGGTCTTGCGTCTCTCAACTTTCTCTTCACAATATCCCCACAGATTCTCTATCGGGTTCAGGTCAGGTGGAGAGTTGGCGGCCAAATTGAGCACAGTAATACCCATGGTCAGTAAACCATTTACCAGTGGTTTTGGCACTGTGAGCAGGTGCCAGGTCGTTGCTGGAAAAATGAACTCTTCATCTCCATAAAAGCTCTTCAGCAGATGGAAGCATGAAGTGCTCCAAAATCTTCCTGATAGCTAGATGCATTGACCCTGCCCTTGATAAAAAACACAGTAGTAGACCAACACCAGCAGCTGACATGGCACCCCAGGACCACTCACTGACTGTGGGGTACTTGACACTGGACTTCAGACATTTTGGCATTTCCTTCTCCCCAGTCCCTTCCTCCAGACTCTGGCACCGAATGACATGCAAAAATTTGCTTTCATCCCGAAAAAAGTACTTGGACCACTGAGCAACAGTCCAGTGCTGCTTCTCTGTAGCCCAGGGTCAGGCGCTTCTGCCGCTGTTTCTGTTCAAAAGTGGTTTGACCTGGGGAATGCGGCCACCTGTGGCCCATTTCCTGCACACGCCTGTGCACGGTGGCTCTGGAATCGGCCCTTCTCCACAATCCTCCTCAGGGTCCGGTCACCTCTTCTTGTTGTGCAGCGTTTTCTGCCACAATTTTTCCTTCCCACAGACTTCCCACTGAGGTGCCTTGATACAGCACTCTGGGAACAGCCTATTCGTTCAGAAATGTCTTTCTGTGTCTTACCCTCTTGCTTGAGGGTGTCATTGATGGCCTTCTGGACAGCAGTCAGGTCGGCAGTCTTACCCATGATTGCGGTTTTGAGTAATGAACCAGGCTGGAAGTTTTCAAAAGCCTCAGGAATCTTTTGCAGGTGTTTAGAGTTAATTCGTTGATTCAGATGATTAGGTTAATAGCTCGTTTAGTGAAGCTTTTCATGATATGCTAATTTTGTGAGAATTTTGGGTTTTCATGAGCTGTATGCCAAAATCATCAGTATTAAAACAATAAAAGACTTGGAATATTTCAGCTGGTGTGCAATGAATCTAAAATATATGAAAGTTTAATTTTTATCATTACATTATGGAAAAGAATTAACTTTATCACAATATGCTAATTTTTTGAGAAGGACCAGTATATATAGGGCTAGTTTTCTGTCATTCGGACGTGTATTAGAAGTGTATCAGACACATTTTTCCTATTAGAATTCTTAAGGTCATTAAAGCCAATGAACGTCGACTGGGATGGACGTTAAACAGTGCATGCCTATGATGGTATTTAAAATACACCAATATGGTAGATACAACTAATTGAAGAATACTGCAAGTTTTGTAGCTTACTAGGAATTCCAGACACCAGCTTAAGCGGCCGCAAGACTCGCACCGCCCTGAGGGTCCGCAGGTCAAAGTCTGCCCCGACAGTAGTCAGAATCCTGCAGGAAGAAACACACGTAAATGTGTTATTAGCAAAGCAGTCCAACATGATCCTCATTAACGCTAACCCGAAATGACAGGTAATTAGCCTATTGTTGGAACCAGTGACCAGTTTGGAAAACAATCCATGACCAGCTGTTCATTTCAAAGCCCATGCAACAAGCTAGCGAGTGGACAGCATGGCAGATTAATCTCTGTCACGTCTACGTGTTCACTCTGATTTCAAAGCTCCATAATCCTCAGCAGACAATCTCTTGGGAACTTCAGTGTAATGCGATCACTGCTCCTCTGCCTGACAGAGGCCAAGTATGCAAGTGTGTGCAAACTCTAACAATGCACTCCATCAACTCAGCAAAATGTGTTAAAATAACGAGTGTATATCGATTAGGGTGGTCAGATTCACTGCCATCAACCAGTAGCGCCAGTGAAACAGTGAAGCCAAAGGCTCAAACATCACTTGAAGAAGCTTTTTTTGTCAAGGCACTGCATACAACAGGAAAAGCAAGCAGTGGAGCCACATTACGAACGCAGTAAGAGTCCAGTCGAGAGAGATTTGTTCAGAGCAATGATTAAAAACATTGGATTCAAAGTACTGTATGTCCTAAAAAAGCATATAGGTTTTTAATACTTTTGCCACTCACTAATATGTAATATTGGATCATTTTCCTCAATAAATAAATGACCAAGTATAATATTTTTGTCTCATTTGTTTAACTGGGTTCTCTTTATCTGCTTTTAGGACTTGTGAGAAAATCTGATGATGTTTTAGGTCGTATTTATGCAGCAATACAGAAAATTCTAAAGGGTTCACAAACTTAAGCACCACTGTATGTGGTAGAATAAGCTACAAATCTATATAAAAACCCAGTCATGAAAAACACAGTGGTATACCGTGAAACTGGTAGATTCTTAAAAAAAAAAACTGGTACAAATTACTGGTCATAACCCCAGCACTACTCTTGATCCCAAAGCAAAGCAGACAAAATGTAGAGTCAGAAATGAAGGTTGGTTGAGGGCGTCCTCCTCCATCTATCAATCCTCTTAATCAGGTTTCCCCGTAAGTGGATAATCCAAGTCGTTTTCTTGAGAAGCACTTCCCCTGTAATGCCTCCTGAACAGCTGGCCTGTGAAGTTGTATCAGCAACACCCCCACTGAGAAAGATCCATCACAAAAGCTTACATAAACCCCTACTACAGAAGACAAGCCAGTTAATGGACCTGCAGCAATGCCGGCAGTCATGAGCCAGCTAAAATTCCTTCAGCAATTTTAGCATCAATGCTAAACAGATCAAAGGCAGTTTTTCTTACGCTGTGGTGATGCACTCGTCCACGTAAGATCTCTCTCTTAGGCTAAAAGGGTCATTAGAATGGCGTGAAAGCATTTTGGCTTTTAGCAATCCAGAAATGTTGTGGAGATGTGCAGGTAATGCACTGCAAATGTCTCTTACAGTGGTGCTTGAAAGTTTGTGAACCCTTTAGAATGTTCTATATTTCTGCATAAATATGACCTAAAACATCATCAGATTTTCACACAAATCCTAAAAGTAGAGAGAACAAATGAGACAAAAATATTATACCTGGTGATTTATATAGGAAAATGATCCAATATTACATATTAGTGAGTGGCAAAAGTATGTGAACCTTTGCTTTCAGTATCTGGTGTGACCCCAGTAACTGCTCACTTCAGGTCATTCCACAACATTTCCATTGGATTAAGGTCAGGACTTTGACTTGGCCATTCCAAAACATGAACTTTATTCTTCTTTAACCATTCTTTGGTAGAACGGCTTGTGTGCTTAGGGTCGTTGTCTTGCTGCATGACCCACCTTCTCTTGAGATTCAGTTCATGAACAGATGTCCTTACATTTTCCTTCAGAATTCCCTGATATAATTCAGAATTCATTGTTCCATCAATGATGGCAAGCCATCCTGGCCCAGATACAGCAAAACAGGCCTGAACCATGATACTACCACCACCATGTTTCACAGATGGGATAAGGTTCTTATGCTGGAATGCAGTGTTTTCCTTTCTCCAAACATAACGCTTTTCTTTTAAACCAAAAAGTTCTATTTTTTGGTCTCATCCGTCCACAAAACATTCTTCCAATAGCCTTCTGGCTTGTCCACGTGATCTTTAGCAAACTGCAGACGAGCAGGCAATGTTCTTTTTGGAGAGCAGTGGCTTTCCTTCTTGCAACCCTGCCATGCACACCATTTGTTGTTCAGTGTTTCTTCTGATGGTGGACTCATGAGCATTAACATTAGCCAATGTGAGAGAGGGCCTTCAGTTGCTTAGAAGTTACCCTGGGGGTCCTTTGTGACCTCGCCAACTATTACACGCCGTTGCTCTTGGAGTGATCTTTGTTGGTCGACCACTCCTGGGGAGGGTAACTATGGTCTTGAATTTCCTCTATTTGTACACAGTCTGTCTGACTGTGGATTTGGTGGAGTCCAGACTCTTTAGAGATGGTTTTTTGTAACCTTTTCCAGGGCCTGATGAGCATCAACAACTCTTTTTATGAGCTCCTCAGAAATCTCCTTTGTTCGTGGCCATGATACACTTCCACAAACGTGTGTTGTGAAGAGCAGATTTTGATAGATCCCTGTTCTTTAAATAAACAGGGGTGCCCACTCACACCTGATGTCATCCCATTGATTGAAAACACCCGATGACTCTAATTTCACCTTCAAATTAACTGCTAATCCTAGAGGTTCACATACTTTTGCCACTCACGAATATGTCATACTGAATCGTTTTCCTCAATAAATAAATGACCAAGTATAATATTTTTGTCTCATTTGTTTAACTGGGTTCTCTTTATCTACTTTTAGGACTTGTGTGAAAATCTGATGATGTTTTAGGTCATATTTATGCAAAAATACAGAATATTCTAAAGGGTTCACAAACTTTCAAGCACCACTGTACATAAAAGGACACTAAGTCAACTGTAGATTTTGTTATTGTAAGGTGGAAATTTCTAGGAGCAAGTACTACAATTGAAGCATCAGTTAAGTTCAAAGTTATCTTTTAAATACTTTAGACCCAAGAGATACAATGCCAAAGTATCGTCTAAATGTCGTTACTGATAAAATATTACTATCAACACAAAAACTATTGAAGCCACTTTCGCTATTCAACTCCGATTTGTATTCATATTATAAGTTGTATTTGTATTTCATATCATTATCATTAAAACCTCGACCCTTAAAGTGAATGGAAGCTGATCAGTAATTATCTAACAATATGAAAAAACACACTTTCTCGAAACACTCTAGAATAATGACATGTGGTTTTTCCCCCTAACTGAATTTGAATCATGATAATCAGACCATAATTGCTTGTCTAAATTTAATTATCAGTCCAAGCCTAGCAGTCAAATTAAAAAATCTAGAGGAAGGTCTTCCCAGAGGAGTGGAGGCTCCTAAAGCAGCTACGGGTGACCTAACTCTATATTAATAATTTGAACATAGGATGCTGTCCATTCATCTATATTCTTCTTCTTGTTCATAGAACAACCAGTCCTCTCTGTCTCCCAACTTTCCCCGTTCTGCAGTGCTGCTTTCAAGTCAGTCCTTGGATTAATCTCCTTATACACAAAGATCCCAAAAGCCAAGCCGCCATGACTGTTTGCCCACTTCGTCAGCAGGCTTCCTGCCACTCTCACTGCGGCTCTGACTGGCAGGTTATTAGGGCAGCCTGTGGAATCTTACAACAGCATTTATGGTGTGCCAGGAGCCCAATCCTGCAGCATCACGTCAGAACGCAGATAAGACGGATCAGATCAGCAAATCTATCCGAAGCCTCTTAACAAAGACAGCCTGAGGACACTGATCCGAGCTTTTAGACAAAAGCAAGCAAAAGCCGGGGATCAAATGCGCCAGAGCAGCAGATTTTATAATTAATCTAATGCCGCACTGATTTGTGAGAGGTGTTGGGAAAATTGACATAGCGCTGCTTTTGGAATTTATTAGGTTCAGGGTGGGATGAATAATTCATGCGTGTGGCAGCACCTCCAAACGTGGAGGCAACAACTTTCTCTATCGATTGGCTGATTTCATTTGGTGCTTCGCTCCAGATTTATCCACCTTCCACGTACTTCTTTGATGATAATTTTACAAAATCGAGCATTTGGCTGAATAATACAAAGCCAGTGCGCTGTGCATGAGATGAGCTGGCACGGACTAAAATAAAACACGATTCATTATTCATTAAATGCATGCCCCTTCTGTTCGGCTTAAGAGTGGCACTCTCCAGCTGGCCTCCGAATCTCACCCAAAAGGGCGTGAAATCTCTTTCGCTCTCTCCAGGGCACTATGACAGTGTGTAGTCAGTGTGCCTCTGAAGAACGGACGAGGAGGAGGCACAGAATACAGATTTGCCCTGTCACCACTGCTATCACTTAGTGCAACTCCAACTAGCTGTGACAGCAACATCATTCAGGAGCAGAGGTGAACCACTGATACATCAACAAGTCTGAATGATATGCCTGATGTGGCCTCATACTATTTTTCTTCTTAATATTAATATTATTAGTTACACTTACATAGCGCCTTTCTCAAACCCACGTTTTACAATCAAGACTCCGCTTTTACATCCAATCAACACACCGGTGAGAAGAGGCAGCCAGTTGCTCACAGTGTAGTCTCAACCGGAAACCACAGCCCCCTGGGTGGCTGTATCAGGCGCAGGAATTTGAACATAAGTATTTTCACAAGAACACACGATACATGCATGCATCAGAGAGACTGAGTGGAACGCTACCATCTACACAGCATCCTTAACGGCGCGGCATTTTTAATTTATGGAAAGTCTCAATAATAATAAAAAATGCCGGGTCTACTCTTACGACCCTGTGTAAGGGAAAGCATAAGATGATGGACCTGATACTTTTGTTTTACAGAAGCCAAAAATGTATTGATTACAAACAACAGTATTACAAACAACACGGAAGATCAGCCAATATGAAACAGAGACTCAAGGAGTGAATGTGAACCAGTTTATATAATTATAGGACAGAGGGAATATACAGCTAGTAGGGGGGACAAACAAAAGAGTACTACTTACAATAGGACAGGCACATACAGTGATGAACACCATTTACAGCTTGTTACAAATAAGCAGCAAAAAGTCTAAGCATAAAAGGCCTTTTCACACCGAGTCCGATTTGTACGGATGAAAAAAGGCTATAAAAAGGTGTAAGTGAAAGAAAATCGATGACAGAGCTTAGCTGAAAAGCTGGGGAATGATGGTGAAAATGTTCTTGTTTATCTAAGTGCGTTCTAGTCAGTTCGTGCTCCACAAAAAAAACAAAACAACAAAAACTATAGCTATAGCTTAACTATAGCTTAGCAAAAACTTAAGCTGACACGGCAATCTCAGCAAGACATTTATCATAAAGAGAACAGAAAGTAAAGAAAGCAAAAGAGGATAGGGAGTTTTCAGTGTTTAGACAAAACAAAAAACGGATCGGACTTGGAGTTAAAAATTGTGTGATCAGGCCTTTACTTGTCTCTAAACACTTCAGCCGAGTTAGAACAGTCTCTAGTCCACACAACAACCACTAAAGTAGTCACACTCACTCACATGAAAGACGGACTTCCGCTCTTTAACTCCCGCCTCTCCCTGTGGTTCCGCAGCATTGATTGGCTGTTGAGCTGACCAGCTGTTTATGGCCACAAGTTAAAACAACTTTTTCTTTCCTATAATATATTATAATGTTTAACGGCTCAGTTGTTAAAGCGAACGTTAAACAGCGCATACCTTTATTTGTTTCAAGGGCATCTTACTTCCAAAGAACACCACTCACTCAGTCGAGTGAGTCCATCATGGTTGAAACACTAAATTGCTGATGTCATCACGAGATGATTTATGTGGCGCACCAAAACAAACGAACACTGAAAATACTATTACTGGAATAAAATGAATCAAAACAAACCAAACGCTCATGGGGATGATTTCTGAGAGCATTTTATTCCGTTTGGCTGCTAGAGTTAGTCAAGTACAACAAGCAAACTCTTGTTCTCAGGTACAGCATAAAAGCTCCATGATGACATCTACAGCATTTAGCAGACGCCCTTATCCAGAGCGACTTCCAATTGATACAATCTTACAATCCAAGCAATTGTGGGTTAAAGGTCTTACTCAAGGACCCAACAGAGGCAGCTTGGCAGAGGTGGGCAGGTCCAGAGTCCAGTACCTTAACCACTAGGCTACGACAGTCCCATGTATTGCGGAACCATTCTTAGCACTGTACTACAGTATAGTACAGACCAAACAAAAACCATTTAGGAAAAACATTGGCTTCAGTTTTGCTCCCAAGTGTGAATGAGCCGAGATGAAAATCAGCACCTCAGAGTCCAAGACTATGGTGCTCCCCCAGAAAACTGTGGGGTGTTCCCTTCAGGTGATGGAGGAAAATCTGCCCTTAATGGAAGATCAAGTTCACAAGTGATGGAAAATGAGAATGTGAGATGGATAAACGGATTGGATCAGCAGCAGCAGTTTTGCAGTCATTGTGCCAATCTAGCTTAGATCTCAGACAAAGCCCTCTCTTTACAGGTCAGTCTATCTTCACCCATACTCATGACCTTAGTGACCAAATAAGAACATGAGTGCAAGCAGCAGAAACGAGCTTCTGACACAGGGTTACTGGACATATTCTCCATGACATGGTGAGGAGTTACTGCTCCTTTGGGTTTGCAGGAGCCCGTTAAGGTGGCTTGAGGATCTCACAAGGGTTCCTGGTCAGCTTCCGGTCCCACGAGAGCCGTTCCTGAAATTTCCTTCTGGATGGAGAGACCCAGTAAAATGGATTATAGGATTAGATCTCACACTTGACTTGGGAACCTCTGGGAGCTGGCCAGGCAGAGCTGGATCCTGTGGCTGGGAATAGAGAAGTTTCCATGGATGCCCCACCTCACATCTTGGAAATGAGGTGTGCCCCACACTTCCATTGTGTTTCGTTTAAAGTTGTTTTAAATTTTCAACTAATCATAGTAAATCATCTGTACCAACTACACATGCAATCTGTTGAACTGTGTATTTAGTGATCTCAGTAAAACCGGACATTTGTCGACGTTATGCTGTTCAAATCCCTCCGATACCATGGAGTAGCACAGCTTTGGCGGAGAGGAACCAAAACATTTGTGTTGCGATACAGTTCGCTCTCGTGTTGAATCCCATCGAGACTGGTGAATCCACCTCTGTTTCTATGGAGACGAGTCTCGTCTCTAGTGAGTGTTCCCTGCCTGACGTGTTCGCTAATCACGTCGGAAAAGCCCTCCACCTCCGCTCGGCTGTGTCAACACTGCCTTCACGACACGCCGTGTAAAACCCGACATAGGTTTGCTTATATAATCAAAGCTATATGGTAGTATCGTATTTAGTCATTAAGGAGCAGGTGCTACTATAATGTTGTTGATTTAATCAGATGGTCTAACATCCATATTCTTGGCAAGAAAGAGACATCTTAAAAGGAGCAACATTTTCCCTCTCATTTTAGTCACCATTTCCGCTGACACAATGTTTTCCTATTTCAGTCATGATCTTTAAATGTTTATTTTGAACTATCTTCGTACAATCAGTATTGTGAAGCGTTGTTCCTGTCCATATCTGCTCACGCCCAAATAACAGGTCTATGCACGTGCCTAATGAAACATTTGGCAAAACACGGAATTACACACACTACAATTAGAGTGTGTCGGAAATGTCTTCCTGTGCTAATTGGTGAGACTGTTAAAACACTGAAGTGCACTAAACCTTCTAAGGCAGAGTCGTGTTTCTTAGGGACTACACACCAGTGTGATTGGGCTTCCCTGGAGCATCCCTGTCCCACTCCTCAGAGATGTGCTTTCACAATTATTGCATCATTAGCTGTTTTGCGACAAAGTTCCTTCTGCTTTACAAAGAAAGCATATACAGTGGTGCTTGAAAGTTTGTGAACCCTTTAGAATTGTCTATATTTCTGCATAAATATGACCTAAAGCATCATGAGATTTGCCCACAAGTCCTGAAAGTAGATCAAGAGAACCCAGTTAAACAAATGAGACAAAAATATTATACTTGGTCATTTATTTATTGAGGAAAATGATCCAAAACCTCTAGGATTAGCGGTTAATTTGAAGGTGAAATTAGAATCAGGTGTTTTCAATCAATGGGATGACAATCAGGTGTGAGTTTTATTTAAAGAACAGGGATCTATCAAAGTCTGCTCTTCACAACACATGTTTGTGGAAGTGTATCATGGCACAGACAAAGGAGATTTCTGAGGACCTCAGAAAAAGAGTTGTTGATGCTCATCAGGCTGGAAAAGGTTACAAAACCATCTAAAGAGTTTGGACTCCACCAATCCACAGTCAGACAGATTGTGTACAAATGGAGGAAATTCAAGACCATTGTTACCCCTCCCCAGGAGTGGTCGACCAACAAAGATCACTCTAAGAGGAAGGTGTGTAATAGTTGGTGAGGTCACAAAGGACGCCAGGGTAACTTCTAAGCAACTGAAGGCCTCTCTCACATTGGCTAATGTTAATGTTCATGGGTCCACCATCAGAAGAACACTGAACAACAATGGTGTGCATGGCAGGGTTGCAAGTAGGAAGCCACTGCTCTCCAAAAAGAACATTGCTGTTCGTCTGCAGTTTGCTAAAGATCACGTGGACAAGCCAGAAGGCTATTGGAAGAATGTTTTGTGGACGGATGAAACCAAGATGGAATTTGCTGGTTTAAAAGAAAAGCGTTGTGTTTGGAGAAAGGAAAACACTGCATTCCAGCATAAGAACCTTATCCCATCTGTGTAACGTGGTGGTGGTAGCATCATGGTTTGGGCCTGTTTTGCTGCATCTGGGCCAGGACGGCTTACCATCATTGATGGACCATTTAATTCTGAATTATATCAGGGAATTCTAAAGGAAAATGTCTGGACATCTGTCCATGAACTGAATCTCAAGAGAAGGTGGGTCATGCAGCAAGACAACGACCCTTTAACTGGCTTCTCTTTATCTACTTTAAAACTTGTGTGAAAATCTGATGATGTTTTAGCTCATGTTTATGCTGTTTTCAAATGCTGCAAACTATCACAAAAGGTAGCCGAACATCAGGACAGAATCTCTATCTTACACTCCATATGGGAATATGAAGAACATCTGAACTCAAGCCAGCTGGGACTGTTGACAAAACTGCCTCATAGAACGGAGTCAGCAAAGACATCATGCTTTTTAGCTACTGGAATACGTTTGGCAAAGCCAAATCTAACTCTAGGCTCTGCTTCAGGCCAGTAAAAAAAGGAGGATAATTGGACTGCTGTTGAGGGAAAGAAGAATAATAGCGACAAGCCTCCCCCACCTGAACAGTCCATGTTACTAAAAAGCAGATATGAGGCTCTGTCTGTGCAAAGTGGACAGTCAGCACTTCATATGACACTTATCAAAAGTGAGCAGAAAACACAGCTCAGATCAACCATGCTCCTCTTCAGAACATTCCAGTAATTGGTACCCAACGGCATGGGCATAATAAACAAATGGACGACTCTGATCACCAAACTTTAATTACAGTGAAATGTCTGAATAATGCAGCTGCCACACCAACAGGTAATTAAAGCAGCTGTATTGAATGTCCACTCACTGACAAACAAGTCTTTTATTATTGCACAGATAATTGGAATTTACAGTATTGATGATCTTTTCCTGACAGAAACATGGCTTGATCGTGCAGAGGTACCTCAGTTCTCGTTAATCTGTTCCAGAAGGCTTTTCCAGAACTGTAAACGCCGAGCAACAAGCACATTATTCCCATTAAGGAATAATGTAAATTGAATGAATTGATTCCAGTATTGGGACATGCCCCTGCATGCAGCCAAAAGGTAGCCTAGGGACTAGGGACTGTGGTAGCCTAGCGGGTAAGGTACTGGACTATGGACCAGAAGATCCAGGGTTCAAATCCCACCTCTGCCAAGCTGCTACTGTTGAGCAAGGCCCTTAACCCACAGTTTGTAAGACTTTGGGTCAATTGTACGTCGCTCTGAATAAGGGCGTCTGCTAAATGCTGTAAATGTAAATGCAAAAGTATTGGTACACCTCCCCGCACATGGCCAAAAGTATTGAGACTGGTTGGCTGGGGACAAAGTGCCGCCAAGGACTTTCCTTCTTAAACTCAAGATCCTGGAGTGACTGTGTATCGGACTACTTAATGCCAATGTGCATATTTTACATTTTACTCCATGGCTTATTAGTTTAGATAAATTAGCTTCATTCTTAGATTTATCATCTACGCCGCCCAAGGAGGTTGGGTCCCTTTTTGAGTCTTGGTCCTCCCAAGGTTTCTTCCTCATAACACTTAGGGAGTTTTTCCTTGCCACTGTCACCCTAGGCTTGCTCAATTTGGGATTGGACGTAGATATTAGGAGATCATCTAAAATTTTAAAGTTGCTTTGAGACAATGCTCCATTTTTAAACGCTCTATAGAAATAAATCTGACTTGACTTGACACCCCTGCACATGGCCAAATGTATTGGGACAGAAACCACATTATTTCTGTTTGACTCATTTCAAGCACTGTTGTAGTTCCTTCAGAAAATGCAGATCTAATTATTATTGTTGTTGTTGTTGTTATTATTATTATTAACAACAAGTTATTATTATTATTATTTTTGTTGTTGTTTTTGTTATTATTACCATTATAATTATTATTAATATCATTTTTTAAGTTACTGTTGTTGGTATTACTGTTAATAATAATAATAATAATGTTCTGTTTTTGTTCATGTTCAGGTGTTATGAATACAGTAATTATTAATATATAATTAGTAAATGTTATCCTCATCATCAGTTATTACTGTTAATTATTAATATAATTTTATTATTACTATAGTTATCATTGTTGTTACAATTTCTTTACTTTTTTACTGTTTGTGATGGTTGCGCTTGTCTACTTTTAGTATTATTGTTGTTGTTACTGCTAATTATTATGGTTATTATTATTTCTGCAACTATTATTGCTGTTGTGTTATAGTTAGTAATGTTATACAGATTACAGCACTCCTAATACCCTCACGCCTTTATAGAATCAGCTTCATCACATCGATTAACCAACTGCCAAAGTGATGAACAGGACATTTATTTACCAACCAAATCAATATCATTTTTGTGATAATGAGACAATGACCTAAGAAATACTATTGCTTAACATGTTTTATGGTTACAGTCAGAGTTTTTCTTCTTCTACTGATAATTCACATGACAAATCAAACATGCTGAACTAATGTATTGTTTTGGCAAAGAAAGAGCGACGCTGTGTGACAGAAGTAGCTTAGAGCTGTCAATCAGCTAGGAGAAAAGATGAGCAGGGAGATAAGAAAGCATCTGCTCCTGTCTATCACAGCTGTGGAGCGAGCAACATGTTATCTGCAGCACAAACATATAAACAGGACAGAGATAAGTTTTGATCTATGCTCCATTGTGTTCTGATTAGGACCGAACCGCTCAGGGCTTCTCCAGCACAATCTCCATGTTCTTATCATCAAATGATGTTACTTACTGTGATAAAATGTGGTATAATAATGTGTCTTACATGTTACTGAGAAACATCAGCTTATAGTGTACATCAGAGCAATTCCTAGACGAAAACAATTTGGCTCTGTATTCGTCACAGAATGAATGATGGTGTCCACCACGTACGTGAGAACATGTCCACTCACCACCAACAGTCACATAATTACTCACTAATATCTTGAGAACATAAAGTTTTATTTTATTACTGCCAGTGATTACAGGAATTACTTTCATTTTCTCCCAAATGTTTGTTCTCATAATCAAGAAGGAAGACAGATGGTATCATTTGTCTGGATACCCGTATAGCAAGATAAAAGAGAAAATATCAGTTCCTTCTTCAAATGAGAACCATCAGCAACATGTTTTACAGCCATCCCTCCTCAGCATACCGGTCCGTCTAGGATTCATTCACAAGCTAGAGTCAGGGGTTAGCCTTTGGACGACTGGGTGCTGGTATAGGGAAAGACATTACACAAAAATAGGGGATAACTAAAAAAAAAAGTTGGGCTGAAAAATTGTTTTTATAACATACAGAATGTAACTTTGTTGTGTTTTTTTGCTCTTGATTAAAGACTACCGGTAATCGTTTGGTATTGGGGGTTGTCAACAGGTTACATTTTCATATGCAAATCAGATCACATCTAATTAAATATACAGTACTGTGCAAAAGTCTTAGGCCACCAATAGATCCCAGGAAAAAATGTACTGTGAAATTTGACAGTAGAACAATGAAGTGGCAAAATTAGCATCAAAATTCATAGCAAAACTGTGAAATAATTCATGGTCAGTTCATAGTCGACCAAATTTACAGTTGTACTAAGAAATTTGACAGTAGAACCATGAAGTGGCTAAATGACCATTAAAACGTCATAGTAGAACTGTGACCTTCATGGTCAAACTGTGCAAATTCACATTAAAACTGTCAAGCAATTCACAGTTTTACTATGAGTTTTCCTGGTTAGAGGTTCTACTTAGGGCAGCGTTGGACTGGTTTCCCTCGGTAGGATCTCTGGCAGGAAAATGCCTGTCGGTAAGCTGCCTGATTGCGGCGGAATACGCAACACCTGTTATTCTGGCTATTTAAGAGCTTGGCCAGTCTTGGCAGGTGTTGCACCATTCACCATACGGCTGCAATCGCTATCAGACGCGTTTATCCCGTGACCTCACCCATCTCGCGCTCTAATACAGGAGCTTCCACGCTTTCGTTTTGGTTTATTATGTTGTGAGGGAAAGAGGACAGACTGAGCCCGCTAAGGGGTTCAGTTCCCGTAGCGCCGGGAGGCGTGAGGTAATGTACATTCAGGGAAGTAGCTTAGCGTAGGGTGAGCTTTTGCGCTTTTGTTTGTTTTCTACAGCCACCGCCCTTGGCTGCTTCCTCCTCTCGCTGCCTGAGGTCATGTGCCAGTTTGTGCACGAGCGGGGCACACGCCCAGCATCGCGCCCCCATTTCCCCCGCCCTCCTCTCTCTCTCTCTCTTTCAGTAGCGCGGTCCTGAGCTTGTGTGCGTGTGTCAGCAGATTTGTTGATCTTGATCTCTCACACAGAAGCTCAGTTTTTCTTTGTTAGTTATTCATTGGTATTTTATTAATTATTGTTTCGTTTCTTTATTTTATTTCAGTTCACATTTACCACCTGGAGATTAACTGCATCTGGGTCCCAAACTTTACGTTTTATTGTACACGGTTCGTCATTTTCCTTCCCTTTTTTAAAAAAAGATGGCGACCCGTAACAGGATCTGTTGTTTTTAGCAATAAAATAATGACCACATATAACATATTGCAGACGACTGGACCCAAATATTTCAAACTTGAATTTGTCACTCCATAACCCTCCTTTCCACTGAGCTTCATTCCAATCTCTGTGAGCTGTAGCATATCTTAGCCGTTCATCCTGCTGCCCCTTCTGAAAATGTGATTTCAGGGCTGCTACCCTTACTCTAGAAGTCAACTTTGTATCCCGATGAAGCTCAGAGATGATGCTAATGCTCAAATGTAAGGGGAGTTCATACTAAATACTAGCCACTGCAGCGTATAGAAGCTTTTCTTGGTTTCAGATTTTCTTTTTCAGTTTCAATACTGCATGCAAATTTCCTATATTTTCTGGGTGTATTCTAAAGAGACAAATAATCATATCAGACTGTTATAATAAAACAATAAAATTACTGAAACAATGGTTTATCTACTAATCTAATGATGGCCTAAGACTTTTGCACCTTACTGTATGTAGATTTGCGTATTTAAACTTCATAAACATTAAAAAAGAAAGAAAGAAAAGAATGGCATGAGCAAAAATTGGGAAACGTGGCATCCTTCTAGCATTTTTGTTCATTAAAATTTACAAAAAATTACATCCAAAATATGAGTTACCAATAAGAATGGAGTTTGCCTGTACCTTCCAAAAAAGGGCTTTCAACAAGACTTTGGAACATGACTGGAACATGACCGTTCGGATTCTGATGTTAGACAATAAGCCCTGGCTCTCTTTTTGAATTCCACTACATTTTAAGGTGTCTGATGGAGTCGAGGTCAAGGTTCTGTGCAAGCCAGCCAGGTTCTCAATCAAAGTTGCCAAACAAATTCTGTATGGATTTGGACAGGGCAGAAAGTTGATGAACTGACTTGTTGGAAGTGGAAGCCTATAAACGTGTCCTATTGAGAGTCATTGGGCTATCAGTAAAACCCATTCTACAGCCACTGTTTGACTAGAGAGAATCCAGAAAGCTTTATATGATGACTGTGTTACATGTGAGTGTCGCTGAAATAGCAGAGCTCACTAATTAGAAAGGGTGTCTATAAACCTTTATCTATATAGTATCTATATAGTATATATATATATATATATATATATATATATATATATATATATATATATATATATATATATATATATATATATATGTCTTCCTGCACTTCTTAGGTTTAGAAAATCAACCCAGCATGTCACTTGAGCAGGCATGTACAAGCTTTTGCATTCATCATGACCTAGTTGTGTCAAGTGTGTTGGAGCGTAGCCTTCTTCAAAATGACATGAATACCTACAAGTGGCAAAAAAACATGAAGCAAGACTATTACAGTGCGAAAGAACAGCCATAATTCAACCTGAAAAATGACTCGCCTTGTATTATTTCAGCCTGTAGCATCTTGCCTGAAATAATATGATATCATGAAAGCATTTTTGATTTCCTTGTCTTGTTCTGTGATGCTCATTATATCAGTAATGCTGAAAAAAAGGGATTTGGAGAGGGAACTCCATGAGCATACATCTAGTAAGAATACATCTTTCACTCCTCTAATGGTTAGCAGCTTAATTAACGGCTGTCTTTTCATAAAAATAGCAGCTTTAGACAAAATGGACCTGTCAGATTTGTCAAAAAGCTTACAAGCAACTTTAAAACTCAACAGCTAGCATATTCCCACCATGTACAGTAGCTTAGAACAAATTGTAACATGTTCTCAAAATCATATGCAATAGTTTCGATCCATCTGAAGGCGGCATGGGATTTTACGAAGACTACAGCCTACCCTAAAAGTCTCCCACCCAGAGAAACATGAGCAATTCTAAAGCTTAAAATGTGAGTGGGCAAAGTGAAACAGATTACATGTTAGGCACTCTGAAAAACCTGGCATGAAGAAGGATAAAACATAGCCTAGGTTAGGGTGGTATGGTGCATAGTGGGCCGAAGGAGGACTGTGTGTGGGATACTAAAAGGATTAAAATTCTCGCCACACCGAATTGTGATGGCGTACCAATAGATTATCTCAGTTCATGCCTGAAATCAATGGGTATCAACATCTAGGAGTCTCCAAGCTTCTCCCTGCCCACCACATATACACCTACATCCCTAATCTGTTCTTGTTTCAGGGACCACACCAGGTGCAAGACTTTATCTGTTCATGGTCCAGTCGCCAAGAAGATTGGGAATCTGGTGGATTTATATAAGGGTACTGATAGGTGGAGTCGTCACATCTGAAACCAGAATTCACCTTTTTTATGGTATTTTTTTATAGACACATAAATATGATAGACTGAAAACTCTGAGGACTCCGACAGTACACTGACAGTACAAGTAGTGAATTTTGAATGATGCCAGTGCCTGGGATCAGCTGTGATGTAGCTGACAGAACCTCTCTATGGACTGTGGTAGCCTAGTGGTTAAGGTACTGGACTATGGACTAAAACGTCCAGGGTTCAAATCCCACCTCTGCCAAGCTACCACTGTTGGGTTCTTGAGCAAGGTCCTTAACCCACAACTGCTTGGATTGTAGGACTGTATCAATTGTAAGTCGCTCTGGATAAGGGCGTCTGCTAAATGCTGTAAATGTAACCTGAACTCATGGCAAATTAACTTTTTAAGGGCTAAATAATATGTGTTCTATTTTGCCCCAAAGAAGAATATTTTATACACCATTGATATACCAAGCAAACAAAAACGATAATGAAATACACAGGTTTCAAAAATAACTTCTAAATCTCTATCCAATCAGAGACGGGGAACTGAAGCGATAATAAAAGAATGAAAGCGCATGTTGCAAACAGGTCCTGAAGCGTCAAACAGGTAAGATTAAGATTCACGAGCTAACCATTCGACAAGTGTATCTAAATGTAACAGCTTTAATACTTGGCAAAAAAAAGTAAATAGAAAATGTTATTTCTGTAAACCACTGAATGGAGTTTATTTAATTTGTACTATTTCAGATTTGGACTGGAATCACTGTAGTATCAACCTGTTTAAGAACTAAATCTTTAAAGACAACTGCAGCTTTTTTACATTGCTATCACAACATACTTATACTGCTGTATGCTCAAATACACTAATACACTTCAGACACAGGTCGCTTTATATCAAGTAGTGATATAACGCATCTCCACACGCATCTTAGGACCACGGGGAGAGAGGAAGTACTGAAAGAAGAGGTAAGTTTTTAGCGGAGTTTTGAAAGAAAATCAACATGAAGAGCAGAGGCGTAGACTTCGTGGTAATAAGTTCCATGGCTTAGACACCACCACGCTAAATGTCTGCCACCAACAGTGACTAATCTGAATTTCAGCACAGACAAAATGCCTTAATCTGAAGACCTAAGTGATCATACAGGACAGTAAAGGTGTTGGAGCTCAGATAGATATGCTGGTGCCAGACCATGTAGACATTTGTATGTTAAAAGGAGGACTTTAAACTGAATACGGAATGAAAAAGGTAACCAGTGATGTTCATACAGTATGGAGGTGATACGATATGAGTAAGCGAGAACCCTAGATGCAGTATTTTGAACATATACATTTAATACATAGGTATTTGTGGCATCAGTCAACATCAGACGCATTTACAGTATTAAATTATTAAATTCAATCCAGTACAATTGACCATTTTAGGCCTGAATTGGCTTAAAGAATAAAATCTAATTTCAATTTAAACTTTGCATCACATAGAGACTTCACTAATTATGTTTTTCCCCCTCTCAGATTGTAGTAGCCGCATTACCAAAATGAACTCTGAAGATATTTTGGAACAGTTTTTATCCGGCTTACTGGAAAGCGAAAATTCCAGGGGCAAGCAGGCGTACATCATGTTCCACGGAACAACCCTTCAAGCAGCACTCAATATCATACAGCATGGCTTCCAGCGATCCACCGATGGCATGTTGGGACCAGGCGTCTACGTGAGTCGGAATTTTCAGAAGGCTTCTGCTTACCCCAAAAATCTCCAACTAGGTCAACAAAAAGTCATTCTGAAGCTTAGAGTGCAAGTTGGTAGAGTGAAACGAATTGAATACCAAGGCCATCCACTCCAGAAGAGCTGGCACCAGGAAGGCTACGACACAGCTTGGGTTCCACCAACCTGTGGAATGGTGCCTAGTGGACTGGAGGAGGACTGTGTGTGGGACCCGAGAAACATTGAGGTTCTGGACATACTGGACTCCTATGGCATATCCATGGATTTATCTCTGTGGTCCATGCCTGGTCCATTTGAGAACCTAAATCCAATGTCATGCCCAGTATCTGTACCTCCTATGTTTTTTCCTCCTGTTCCTCCCATGTTTGTACCACCTGTACGTCCAATGTTTGGGCTGCCATGTCCTCAACCTTTTCCCCTTTGGGTTTCCATACCCACCTGTTATGCGTCCTCCATTTTTCTTTCCATAACCATGTGTAAAGAGAACAGAGGAAACTCAAGAGTTTTTTTTATTGGGAATTTCTATATTAAACTGCTGTTACAGTTATAGGCTTTATTGGACAGAAATTGTGTTGATTTGAGTGAAATGTTATGTTATGAACACTGGACTGTATGTAATATCCAGCCATTATTTTGTATCAGGGGATTCATTTCTGGTCATTTCCATGGTAAAGCTGATAATGCTGTAATAAAATGTAATAAATGACTGATTAAAGGGTTTATCCGGGCACAGCCTGTCTATGATGTCAGCCTCTTATGACCATCTAAAAGGAAAATCGTCGTCTAGGTTGAAAGATCATTGATGTTACAATCACAGATTCAGAAAAGCTCCACTTTAAAGCCATTTAAGTTACTTTAAATTACTCAGTCATGCATTCTTTGTTATGCTCTGAAGATCTGGCAGGATTCCACAACGTTCCAGACGCGCCTGTGCTATGACATCACAGCGATAGAACGGAAGTGAAAGAATATGACTGGTATCTGGAAAACAAGGCAGTAGAGCTGCAGATTCACCATTGATGTTTTTCCATCGTGACAATATAAATCTATTACATCATATATTATTAACTAATGTTTTTAAATGTCTATTTTTAAAATTGGGAGTAATTTTTTCATCTACTTCGCAATAATTTCATTCACTCAGTCACCTTTCTAAATTGCCACCACTTACAGATCTCCACAAATGTGTCAGTTGTTGTTCAGTAGTAACACACAGTTATAAATTAATTACCCATAATCCTGTGTCAAAAGATAATACCACTTGCCTACTGACAAACTGCTTTTGAAATTGAAGGACAATTCCATCCATACTATAGGCAAGAAATTTTGGACCATTTGACAGTTTAAAGCCCTGGAACTCCTGCCCCTGGCATGTATCGCTCCCCCGGACAGTTTACCTTACCAAGAGTCCACTTGGGTCCCTCCCCCTGGGAAACAGAGCAGTCGTCTCAAAGCACTAGTCTCAAAATATTTCTCTCACATTTACAAGCAGTTAAAGAAGTCCTGCTTTATGAGATGCAAACATCTTGTATGTGTGTTAATTTAAGTTAGTGACCTTGAATTAGTGCTGAGCGAGCTGGCCAAAAATTTGTATCACAGTAATTTTTGTCCTGGTGGGGGTTTAGGACAGGGGGGCGGCAGTGGTTAACGGACATTTATATAGGTGTGTAGCTTACTCTACTGTCAGGAATGTGTGGATATATATATATAAAAAAATAAAAATAAAAAAAAGGTTGAAGTGAAGGTGCTTATTAAGGGAGAAAAAAAATCCAAACCTACATGACCCTGTGTGAGAAAGTGATTGCCCCCTAAACCTAATAACTGGTTGGGCCACCCTTAGCAGCAACAAGTGCAACCAAGCGTTTGCCATAACTTGCAGAGAGTCTTTTACAGCATTGGGAGGAATTTGGCCACTCATCTTTGCAGAATTGTTGTAATTCAGCCACATTGCAGGGTTTGAGCATAAACAGCCTTTTTAAGGTCATGCCACAGCATCTCAGTAGGATTCAGGTCAGGACTTTGACTAGGCCACTCCAAAGTCTTCATTTTGTTTTTCTTCAGCCATTCAGAGCTGGACTTGCTGGTGTGTTTTATCATTGTGCTGCTGCAGAACCCAAGTTCGTTTCAGCTTGATTTCATAAACAGATGGCCGGACATTCTCCTTCAGGATTTTTTGGTAGACAGCAGAATTCATAGTTCCATTTATCACAGCAAGTCTTCCAGGTCCTGAAGCAGCAAAAGAGCCCCAGACCATCACACTACCACCACCATATTTTACTGTTGCTAAAATGTTCTTTTTCTGAAATGCTGTGTTACTTTTACACCAGAAGTAATGGGACACACACCTTCCAAAGAGTTCAACTTTTGTCACGTCAGTCCACAGAATGTTTTCCCAAATGTCTTGGCGATCATCAAGATGTGTTCTGGAAAAATTGAGACGAGCTTTAATGTTCTTTTTGCTCAGCAGTGGTTTTCGTCTTGGAATTCTGCCATGCAGGCCATTTTTGCCCAGTCTCTCTCTTATGGTGGAGGCATGAACACTGACCTTAACTGAGGCAAGTGAGGCCTACAGTTCTTTGGATGTCGTTGTGGGGTATTTTGTGACCTCTTGGATGAGTCGTCGCTGCGCTCTTGGGGTAATGTTGTGGATAATGGCTCTCACTGTGGTTCGTTGGAGTCCGAAAGCTTTAGAAATGGCTTTATAAACCTTTGCAGACTGATAGATCTCAATTACTTTTCCTGAATTTCTTTGGATCTCGGCATGATGTGCAGCTTTTAGGGATCTTTGGTGTACTTCACTTTGTCAGGCAGGTCCTATTTAAGTGATGTCCTGATTGAGAACAGGTGTGGCAATAACCAGGCCTGGGTGTGGCTAGAGACAGTGAACTCAGGTGTGATAAACCATAGTTATGTTTTAAGAAGGGTCGGGCAATCACTTTTTCACACAGGGCCATGTAGGTTTGGATTTGTTTTTCTCCCTTAATAATAAACACCTTCATTTAAAAACTGCATTTTGTGTTTACTTGTGTTGTCTTTGACTAACATTTAAATTGGTTTGATGTTCCGAAACACTTGCAAAAAAAAAGGGAATCAGGAAGGGGGCAAACACTTTTTCACACCACTGTATATTTGTTTATTTATTTATTAGAGATTCACCAAATGATCCTTTAAACGTCTTTTTAAACGTCTTATTTAATCCGTTATTCCGATCGTTTTCAGGGTTGATCCTTCACGGCTGATTTTCGCCATGCATGTAATCCAAGCAGCACGATGCAAAAGTTTCCATGTCGGAGACACGGCTGTGCTCAAAATGAATAACAAAGACGTTAGTAGTGTCCCTAGTCCATCAATCAGTAATGCGGTATTTAGGGAGCCTATCTAGTTGACTAGCTAAGTAGCACACAAAACCCAGCCAAAATCTATAACGCTTCCTTCTCATCATATCAGCAAACAAACCCTTAAACGTGCCTGAAACTTTGAATTATGAACCGACCTGAACTGAATTATGAATTAAAGTTAGTAAAAGCACTGCGCTGTTCATGTGGCTGACCGGCACAGAATCGGTTATCTGAGAGCGCTGAAGCTGATCACGCTAAAACCATCCGAATCAGTTTTATATATGCATGTAATGAAGGCATTAATTACTATAAGGTTTACGTCGTCCCACAAAACTACACAAATCAGAATGCATGAAACAGTTGCTGAAAGTAAACAGATTTTATTGTGCGGTCTGTAAAGTTTTAAAAACAACTTAAAAGAGAGAGGTGCCATTTTTGGCTGAAGTACTTCAGCTCCGAAAACACGTCCCCTGAATTCAGTGAGTTAATCATGACTCTGAATCAGTCTCCAGAGTTACTGCGTTCATCTCTGTTACTTCTTTTGCATCTCTGATCTCACTTTATAATCCTGTTCTGTTCTTTAATCTGACGAAGCCTTCCCCAGCTGTGAACAGGCTATTTCTAGGCTGTGCCCCATGTTATGCTACCTGGCTAGTAGTGATGTGTCGGTCGCGACCGATCCGGCTCTAAGAGCCGGCTCTTTGAAATGAACGACGGGAGCCGGTTCCTGATTGTGAGCCGATTTATAGATATTTAAATTTATTTTACATTCCGACACATTGCTGCTTAATGCACTTCTGGTTAGATGCTAAACTACATTTCGTTGCGTTGTACTTGTATGACAATAAAGTTGAATCTAATCTAAAAAAAAAATAATACACATAATCAGAGACCTGAGACCAGATTGGACGGGTTTGACCAGACTAAGATCGGTCTTCGGTTTTGTATTTTATAATTGATTTGCATTATAATTATAAATATATTTATATTGTATAATTGATTTTACTGTGTTCCATTGTGAGTATATAAATAAAAAGCATATTAATAATAACAACATTGGATATTATGTGTTTATACATTAGTAATTCATTTTACACATACTTTGGTAATAAATTAAGCTACAAAATATCTAAAGAGCCACTTGGGAGCCAAAAGAGGTGATGTAGCTCTATTCGTAGCTTAGCGGCGCTTGTAGCAGCAAAAAACATTATAGAATTTGATGCCTATTTGTTAGAGCTGTGTTTCTGCTACGCACCGGTACGGAGGTATATGAAGAATGCATACCGTAGGGGAAATTAACACCGGTGTGCCGGTTGAACCGGTATAAACCCAGCACTACCTTGAATTTAATTTTCAGTCAAACAAAACAGGTACCATTCCTTCCTGCCCACATCAAGAAACCTACCAAACCTGTTGGGTCAGTACGCAACCTAAAAACGTGTAACTTTTTTCACTCCATTTGACAAAGGCGTAAAGTTTTCTTACAACAGAAATGTTCTGAGTTTAACCCAATTTCATACAATCAGCTTGACATGACCCTATAATCTCACCAACCCAATCCAAGCCAACAAAAACTATAATGAAATACGCAGGTTTCATAAATACCTTCTAAATCTCTATCCAATCAGAGACGGGGAACTGAAGCAATAACGAAAGAATGAAAGCGCATGTTGCAAACAGGTCCTGCAGAGTCAAGCAGGTAAGATTAAGACTCACGAGCTAACCATTCGACAAGTGTATCTAAATGTAGCAGCTTTAATACTTGGCAAAAATATAAATCGAAAATGTTATTTCTGTAAACCACTGAATGGAGTGGTTGGACTGGAATCACTGTAGTATCAACCTGTTTAAGAACTAAATCTTTAAAGACAACTGCAGCTTTTTTACATTGCTATCACAACATACTCATACTGCTCTATGTTCTAATAGACTTCAGACACAGGTCGCTTTATATCAAGTAGTGGGGAAAAAAACAACCCCACACACCTCTTAGGACGGCGGGGAGAGAGGAAGTACTGAAAGAAGAGGTCAGTTTTTAGCTGAGTTTTGATTAAAATGACTGCCACCAACAGTGACTAATATGAATTTCAGCACAGACAAAATGCCTTTATCAGAAGACCCAAGTGATCATACAGGACAGTGAAGGTGTAGGAGCTCAGATAGGTATGCTGGTGCCAGACCATGTAGAGATTTGTATCTTAAAAGGAGGACTTTAAACTGAATACGGAATGAAAAAGGTAACCAGTGATGTTCGTACAGTATGGAGGTGATACGATTTGAGGAAGCGAGAACTCTAGATGCAGTATTTTGAACATATACATTTAATACATAGGTATTTGTGGCATCAGTCAACATCAGACGCATTTACAGTATTAAATTTAATCCGGTACAATTGACCATTTTAGACCTGAATTGGCTTAAAGAATAAAATCTCATTTCAATTTAAACTTTGCATCACATAGAGACTTCACTAATTATGTTTTTCCCCCTCTCAGATTGTAGTAGCCGCATTACCAAAATGAACTCTGAAGAGATTTCGGAAGAGTATTACTCGGGCTTACTGAAAAGCCAAAACTCCAGGAGCAAGCAGGCGTACATGATGTTCCACGGAACAACCTTTCAAGCAGCACACAATATCATACGGCACGGCTTCCAGCGATCCACCGATGGCATGTTGGGACCAGGCATCTACGTGAGTCGGAGTTTTGAGAAGGCTTCTGCTTACCCCCCAAAATCTCCAACTAGGTCAACAAAACGTCATTCTGAAGCTTAGAGTGCAAGTTGGTAGAGTGAAACGAATTGACTGCCAAGGCCATCCACTCCAGAAGAGCTGGCACCAGGCAGGCTACGACACAGCTTGGGTTCCACCAACCTGTGGAATGGTGCCTAGTGGACTGGAAGAGGACTGTGTGTGGGACCCGAGAAACATTGAGGTTCTGGACATACTGGACTCCAGTGGCTTACCCATGAATTTTTCTACGTGGTCCATGCCTGCTCCATTTGGGAACCTAAACCAAATGTCATCCCCAGTTTCTGTACCTTTTAGTCCTCCTGTTCCTCTCATGTTTCTACCACCTGTACGTCCAATGTCTGGGCTGCCATGTCCTCAACCTTTACCTAACCTCTTAGGGTTTCCATACCCACCTGTTATGCATCCTCCATATTTTCCATAGCCATGTGTAAAAAGAACAGAGGAAACTCAGGGTTTTATATATAGGGAATTGCTATATTAAACTGCTGTTACAGTTATAGGCTTTATTGGACAGAAATTGTGTTGATTTCAGTGAAATGTTATGTTATGAACACTGGACTGTATGTAATATCCAGCCATTATTTTGTATCATGGGATTCATTTCTGGTCATTTCCATGGTAAAGCTGATAATGCTGTAATAAAAAGTAATAAATGACTGATAAAGGGTTTATCCGGGCACAGCCTGTCTATGATGCAAAACAGTGACGCAGTTCTTTCTGAGCAAAGAAATAAAAACAATCAATCATTAAAAAAATCAATAATGTCAGCCTCTTATGACCATCTAAAAGGAAAACTATCGTCTAGGTTGAAAGATCATTGATGTTACAATCACAGATTCAGAAAAGCTCCACTTTAAAGCCATTTAAGTTGCTTTAAATTACTCAGTCATGCATTCTTTGTTATGCTCTGAAGATCCGTCAGGATTCCACAGCGTTCCAGACGTGCCTGTGCTATGACATCACAGCGATAGAATGGAAGTGAAATAATAAAATGTTTTTCCGTCGTGGCAATATGATAAATGTATTACTTTTCCTTTCCCTTAACCCATACATTCAACAATGATGAAGAACTACAACATATTGTTGTATGAAGAATTTTATTCGGTAACCTCCATCAAGAGTTACTTTCAGGAACATGAGGGTCTGGTCAGACTAATGTCACGTGTTAGATACCGACTCTGTCATGAAAAGGCCTGCAGTGTAAACCCAGCCAAATGCAACCATATGAGCAGCCGCCATCAAACAATGTGGGCGCAGAGAGTGCAGCCAAAAACATGAGCCTAGTCAACAGAGACTGTGTGTTCTTATCAAAGTGTGTGTGATGTTGTGAGCAGAAGAGGAAAAAAACCCTGCTACAGAATTCCAGACATATTCCTACCAAACAGAACACAGGCCAGTCGTTTGTCTGTTCACAGCCTAATGGTGCCAAGTGCACATGTCAGTACATAGTGATGCTATGGCTGTGATTTATTGCTTAAGCTATTGATTATTGATCAGACAAATACACAATTCTTCTCTGTTATGCAGCTTTAGAAAAGACAAACGACTTCAGACGTCTAATTACTTGTACCACCATGTAATGACATCTTGACAGATATGCAGGACGTCTCAGACTTATTTGTACAGCCACAGTGACTGTAATATATCACAATGTACAAAATGACAGACGACTAAATCGGAAGAAGTTCAAATCTCAGCTCTACCTTGCAGCAACAGTTGGGCCCTTGAATTGTTTCATGACTAAAGAATTCAGTTGCTGTTAATTACAATGTCAGGGTGCGGAGTTAGTGTTCGTTCTAACTGTTACCCACCTGGAACAGGTTTAAACTCAGACATCGAAAGGTCTGTTTGAATTTCTTTTTGCCGCCAAATTCGAACAAACTACTCGAACTTCTATTATAATTCTATTATAGAATAATACTATTATATCATATATATATATATATATAGTTTTTTTTTTTAAACATAATTTGGGCTTCCAACTCTTAAAACCCACAAAAACAGGAATTAAAAAAAATTGAATACTGTGGAGAAATCAGCCCAAATTTTGCAGGGCATGAATGTTTTAAACTGAGTGTGACACACTAATCATCTACTAAACTCAAAGCACATGCACAGGTTTCCCCAGGAGTCATTAAATTGCTTCAGTTTGGTCCAATTGTCTCAGTTTGGTTCAATATGGGGAAGTCTGCAGACTTAACAACTGAATAGGATGGGTAAGTCACAAAAATTCATAGCTAAGGAGGCTGGCTGTTCACAGAGTGCTGTGTCCAAGCATATCAATGGAAAGTCTAGTGGAAGGACAAAATTTGGCAGGAGCAGATGCACCAGCAAAAGAGATGACCTTGGGCTTCAGTGGATTATCAAAAAAAGAAGATTCAAGAATGTGGCAGAGATCCAGAAAGAGTCTAATGACGCAGGAGTCACAGCTTCCACATTCAGACGCATCCGGGAGATGGGCTACAGCTGTTGGGTACTTCAGGTCAAGCCACTTCTGAGCCAACGTAGGAAGCATCTCAACTGGGCGAAGGAGAAGAAGGGCTGGACCGTTGGCCAGTGGTCCAAGGTCCTCTTTTCCGATGAAAGTAAAGTGTGCCTTTCATTCGGGAATCAAGGTCCAAGGGTTTGGAGGAAGACGGGTGAGGAACAGAACCCAAACTGCTTGAGGTCCAGTGTGAAATATCCACAGTCAGTCATGATTTGGTGCAGGTGTTGGTAAACTCTGCTTTCTTAAATCTAAAGTCACCGTAACATTCTACCAGAATGTTTTAAAGGACTTCATGATTCCTTCTGCTGAGGATCTGTATGGAGATGCAGATTTCGTCTTCCAGCAGGACCTGGCCCCTGCCCATGCCGCCAGAAGCACCAAAGCCTGGTTTGATGCCCTTGCCATCACAGTGCTTGACTGGCCAGCCAACTCGCCGGACCTAAACCCCATTGAGAATCTATGGGGTATTCTCAAGAGGAAAATGAGGGCCACCAGACCCAACAACAAAGAAGAGCTCACAGCAAGCATCAAGGAAATCTGGGCTTCCATAACTCCCAGGAAATGCAACAGGCTGACTGCCTCAATGCCACGTCACATCAAGGCAGTGATTGAAGCAAAGGGATTCCCAACCAAGTATTGAAGATTGACATATCGTTTTGAAAGTACCATATTTTGATTGATTTGAAGTGATCCTAATTTCTTTTTTTTCTGCAACAACTGAGTAGTAGTTTGGGCTCCATAGTATTCTAATTTTTTAAATTCCTGTTTTCGTGGGTTTGAGCTGGAATCCCTAATTATGTGAAAATGAACAAATAAATACTTGGAATCGTTTAAATTGTGGGCCCTGAATCTATAATATATGAGAGTTTATATTTATATAGTCTATGGATTTCAGATGCAACCTGTCTCGGGGCCACCATCCCATTGGTAAGATCGTTTCTCTCCATTTTCAGTTATTTCATGTCTTTATATTTCACTTATTTCATGTAGGCCTATTTATTGAATGTTATTAAATCATTAAATCATTAATTACATATGAATACAGCTGTAAAAACAATCATTTGGGGGTCTATAACGGATGAATCCTATTTACATTTACTATATACTTCTTATGGAAAAAAAAAATCATTGATGTTATAATCAAAGATTCATTTAAGGTGCTGCAAATTGCTTCCTTGTTATGTTCTAAAGATCTGGCAGGATTCCACAGCGTTCCAGACATGAATGTAGTATGACACCATGAAAGATGAAATTGAAAAGATAAGGACTGATGTCTCTCAAACAATCCAGTGAAGCTGCAGCTTCAGCACTGGTTACAAAAATCAGATCTTTTTAGATTGAGACATTATGATAAATCTATTACCTTATATTTTTCCATTTCTCTGACCTATACATTAACTTATTCCATTCATGAACACAAATGCAAATGTTTTTCTTTTTAAATTGGGAATTATTTCATCTAGGGAGTTTTTCCTTGCCACTGTCGCCCTAGGCTTGCTCAATTTGGGATTGGACGTAGTTATTAGGAGATAATCTAAACTTGTAAAGTTGCTTTGAGACAATGCTCCATTGTAAAAAGCGCTATATAAATCTGACTTGACTTGACTTGACTTGACTTGACTTGACTTGACTTGACTTGACTTGACTTGACTTGACTTGACTTGACTTGACTTGACTTGACTTGACTTGACTTGACTTGACTTGACTTGACTTGACTTGACTATTTCACTCAGTCATGTTTCAATACCAGCTTAATTGAATTTAGGGTTGCAGGGAGCCAGTGATAATGGCCATTAGCAAATCTAAAAAATGTGATAAGGTGATGTAATAACTGTGACCATCATAAAGAAGAGCTGTTCATACAGCTACAGTACTGTGCAAAAGTCTTAGGCCACCAATAGTTGTTTTAGCAATGGTACAATGACCATATATAATTATTTCTCAGTCTTTATTAGAAAACATCCAAGAAATACAGGAATTGTGTGTGCATTATTAAATACTGAAAGATGACCCTTCTACAGTTTGAAGAAGCTTGACCAGGAATAATATTTTTGGAAGGGTAGCAGCCAAGAAACCACTTCTTTGGCAGGGGAACAGGATGAACAGCATAAGATGTGTTAAAACTCGCAAAGATTTGAATGAAGATCAGTGGAAAAGAGTATTATGGAGTGACGAATCCAAGTTTGAATTTCCTGGTTCCAATCATCATCAACACTGCCTGGCCAAAAAAAGGTCACACACACTGATATTTGGTTGAGCTGCCTTTAGCTTTGATTACATCACGCATTCGCTGTGGCATCGTTTCCACAAGCTTCTGCAACGTCACAACATTTATTTCTGTCCAGAGCTACATTAATTTTCCCCTAAGATCTTGTAGTGATGATGGGAGATTTGTTCCACTGCACAAAGTCTCCTCCAGCACATACCAAAGATTCGCAATTGTGTTCAGCTCTGGACTCTGTGGTAGCCAATCCATGTGTGAAAATGATCTCTCATGCTCCCTGAACCACACTTTCACAATCTGACCCTTCTGAGACACATGAACATCTTTTCCACGACCACAGGATGTCTTTCGACATGGTTGTTTAACAAATGAGAAGCTACTCACTGCATCAGTTAGGGTTAAAGAACTTGTTGCCAGCTGAAATACAATCACCCATGCAGTCATTATCCAATGGGAGGATCTTTTTTTAACTATTTAACTATTTGCTTAGTTAAATCCAGGTGGTGACCTTTTTTGGCCAGGCAGTGTATATAGTCACCATACCATTGCTAAAACAACGAATATAAGAGTGGTGGGACTTTTGGACAGTAGTGTATATGACAATAATCCTTATGTTTATTATGAAGGACTTCAAAATAATGAAATGGTTGGCGGGGGGTATTAGTAGTATTAAGTATTAAAAACATTATATTTGGACACTGGTAGCTGGCTGACCAGTTTTATCATATACTAGCATAAACTAACTTGGACCAACATGGAACATTGACCTCTTAGGTCTAACTGACCAGCCAGCAACCATCAACCTTGTTTTACGCAGGGAGAGTACTGAATATATCCCCAAATCTTTTTTCATATATTTTAATGCATTTCCTGAAAGCGTTGTTGTTTGATGGTATGTTATGATAGCTACTTGGGAGTGACGCTAATCCTTTTGGTGTCAGTGTTACACAAAATGCCAGACATACAATGAAAAAAAACTGATAAATAGCTACATGCCTATAGGGCAGCATTGCACAGCACGGCATACAGAAGAGCAAACGTATTTTCGTCCACCGGGTAAGTGTATTTTATATCATAATAAATATTACAACTAACTTGTAATTTTATGCAGACCGTGTTGAGGGCTGATGAGGGACAGCAACTAACCCTCTCTAAATTTTTACTACTGCTCACAGTCTCAGTCTCTTAGGTAGCCTAGTGGGTAAGGTACTGGACTCTGGACCAGAGGTTCCAGTGGGTTCAAATCCCATCTCTGCCAAGCTGCCACTGTTGGGTCCTTGAGCAAGACCCTTAACCCACAATTGCTTGGATTGTAAGACTGTATCAATTGTAAGTCGCTCTGGATAAGGGCATCTGCTAAATGCTGTAAATGTAAAGAAATTGCTGCTCACTTCTGGAATTCCGTCAATACAAGTAGTTTAAAGATTGAATTAGAAACACACTGGTTTACTTTGGTTTTGTAAAGACATTTCATCTTTGACACCGTCTATGACACAAAACATGATAAAACATTGAAAAAAAAAAAATCTTTATATGTTATACCTTAAGTACAGTTTTGTCAGACCCCAAGGTTGAGTTCCAAACTACAATAAAGAATCAAATGGTACAGTACTGTGCAAAAGTCTAAGGACACCAATGGATTAGATATACCATTGTTTAAGCAATGGTCAATGACAAGATACAGTATAACTATTTTTAACTCTTTATTAGAAATTTGTATGCCGTATTAAAAAACTGAAAATATTTCAGAAAAAAAACTTCTAGACGCTACAGTGGCTATTTATCTGGCAATGGCAGCTTCATCGGGATGCCAAGTTGACCCTCCTAGAGTCTGAAGATGTTTGATCAGGAACGGTCCTTTTGGAAAGGTGGCAGCCAAGAAACCACTTTTTCAGAAGGGGGGGGGGGGGACAGGGTGAAAGGATATGCTATAGCTCACAAAGACTGGAATTAATATCAGTGGTAAAGAATATTATGGGGTGACAAATCCAAGTTTGGGGTCCAATCGTCAATAATATGCTATATATGGTCATTATAAAATTGCTAAACCAACAAATATAACCTTGCCTGTAATAATATTGCCTAAGACTTTTGCACAGTACTTTATGCTTGTTTTTGCTGAGTTATAAGGTGGCAGAATTCCCTTGGTCCTTGGTCAACATGTGGATTGAGAATACTGCCTTATAAATACTGATTCTAATGTTGAGGTTTTAAAGACATATTACTTTTTGTTTTTAATTCTCTATCTGCTCTGTTTAGCTACAGCCGGATGGAATGAGGGCAGGCCTACACCATGTACCATGGGACGACCCTGAAAAACACTTTTAAGATCCAACATGAAGGCTTTGCTTGTTCTTGTGGAGGCATGCTGGGACCTGGTGTCTATGTGACTCGCAGTTTTACGAAGGCTGCCGCCTACCCAAAGTTCTACCTCCCAAGCGATGAAGTGGTTATTCTGAAACTTAACGTGTATGTGGGGGAAGTGATACAAGTTGACCGCCAGGGACATCCGTATCAGATGATCTGGCAACAAAGAGGGTACGATACAGCCTGGGTTCCTCCGCGGTGTGGAATGGTGCGTAGTGGACCGGAGGAGAGCTGTGTGTGGGATCCTAGAAGGATTGAAGTCTTATCAATACTGCTTAAAAATGGCTCAACACTATCTAATAGTGAGAACTTTCATTGATGAAAGTAGACACTGACAAAATCATTGAAATGACTACTTTGCATGGACTTAAATTAAAGCCTGTGAAAATGGACGATAAAACCTACAGAGGCTGAGGTCAATACAAACATACTGTACAGTGTACTATGTATACAAGTTTAACAACTGCATTACGTTCTGTGAAACAGGATGCTGACTGAAATAAACGCTGATCGGACATTGGCTTTGTCACAGTGTTTTTATGTTACTGTGAAAATAAAGGGTACTTCCACAAGAAACTTAGTCCAAAGTACAACAAGTTAATGCTTCAGAGATACAGCTGAAAACACGAGTGGAACGCTACCACCTACACAGCGTCCCTAATGCAACTGCAATTTAATTTTATGGAAATTAACAGTAACTATATTAAACACAGTAACTTACTCCCCGTCTAGAGGAAAGCCCCAACACTTAAGAGAACCCTTGATGGACCTGATACTTTTTATATACAAGATGAGAGAATATACAGGTAGTGGGGGCAAACAAAGAGGTACTACTGACAATAGGACAGGCACATACCCTTGCGAACACTATTTACAGCTTGTTACAAATAAGCAGCGGAAAGTGAAACTCACAAAGATGAAAAACTTGCGCACAAAAAAAGTCTCAAAACACATCAACCGATTTAGAACAGTCTGTAGCATAAATGTGAGCTAACAAGCAAGCGAGTACATGACTGGTAAGTTAGTTACAGTGGGGCTAAACAGTATTTAGTCAGCCACTGATTGTGAAAGTTCTCCTACTTAGAAAGATAAAAGAGGTCTGTCATTTTCATCATAGGTACACTTCAAGTATGAGAGACAAAATGAGAAAAAAAATGTGAGTTTAATTGTAAATCATGGTGGAAAATAAGTATTTGGTCACCCACAAACAAGCAAGATTTCTGGCTCTTACAGACATGTAACTTCTTCTTTAAAAAGCTCTTCTGTCCTCCACCCGTTACCTGTATTAATGGCACCTGTTTGACCTCATTATCTGTATAAAAGACACCTGTCCACAGCCTCAAACAGTCAGACTCCAAACTCAACCATGCCCAAGACCAAAGAGCTGTCGAAGGACACCAGGAAGAAAGTTGTAGACCTGCACCAGGCTGGGAAGAGTGAATCTACAATAGGCAAGCAGGTTGGTGTGAATAAATCAACTGTGGGAGCAATTGTAAGAAGATGCAAGACATACAAGACCATTGATAATCTCCCGCGATCTGGGGCTCCACGCAAGATCTCATCCCGTGGGGTCAAAATGATTATGAGAGCGGTGAGCAAAAAATCCCAGAACTACAGGGAGGGACCTGATGAATGACCTGCAAAGAGCTGGGACCAAAGTACAAAGGCTACCATCAGTAACACTACGCTGAGAGGGACTCAGATCCTGCAGTGCCAGGCGTGTCCCCCTGCTTAAGCCAGTACATGTCCAGGAAGTTTGCCAGAGAGCATATGGATGGTCCAGAAGAGGGTTGGGAGAATATCATTTGGTCAGATGAAACCAAAATAGAACTTTTTGGTAAAAACTCAACTGGAGGAAAAAGGATGCTGAGTCGCATCTCAAGAACACCATACCTACTGTGAAGCATGGGGGTGGAAACATCATGCTTTGGGACCCTTTCTCTGCAAAGGGAAAGCATTGAAGGTGAGAGCATTGAAGATGGAACATGGCTGGGTCTTCCAGCATAACAATGATCCCAAACACACCGCTCAGGCAACGAAGGAGTGGCTCCGCCAAAAGCATTTCAAGGTCCTGGAGTGGCCTAGCCAGTGTCCAGACCTCAACCCCATAGAAAATTTGTGGAGGGAGTTGAAAGTCCGTATTGCCCAGCGACAGTCGCAAAACATCACTGCTCCAGAGGAGATCTGCATGGAGGAATGGGCCAAAATACCAGCTACAGTGTGTGCCAACCTGCTGAAGACTTACAGGAAACATTTTCCCTCTGTCATTGCCAACAAAGGTTATGTTACAGTATTAAGTATTGAGTTGAACTTTTGTTATTGACCAAATACTTATTTTCCACCATAATTTACAACTAAACTCATTAAAAATCCTACAATGTGATTTCCTGGATTTTATTTTCCTAATTTTGTCTCTCATAGTTGAAGTGTACCTATGATGAAAATTACAGACCTCTCTCATCTTTCTATGTAGGAGAACTTGCACAATCAGTGGCTGACTAAATACTTTTTGCCCCACTGTACATAAACATAACACACACAAACGAATGACTTCTGCTCTAACTCCAAGAGGCAAGGAGAAACCCAGGTCCCCAAGTGCTACAAAACAAACTTTTATAGTGTTATTTAATGGGTTTCGTATTTGGTGCCTGTGCCTATGGTAGTTGGAAACGGTGTCTGTACTGACCAAATCTGCAATGAAGATTAGTCTCAAAAACTAGGTCCATTAGCTCCCTCAGCATTCAGATTGTTTAGTTGGTTCGGTAAACATCTGGAGCATTATATGAAATACTTAATCAAGATTGCGAGCTGTATTAGCATGTGTATACACATGAAAAGGCCACTCTTCCACTTCCTCATTAATAGAAGCATCACGATGGCTCTTCAGTAAAAAGCCACCCCATTTAAAAAAAAAAAATTTAAGTATAACTACATAATGCACACTGCAGCAGATTCAGAGGTTTGAAAAACATGGCTGATAGCCATATGCTTGTATCTGTCCCTCTCCTGCCTTATTCAGGATCATATCATTTGAATGGCAATTATAAAACAAAAGCAGTGTGGTGAATTCCCCGTACCACTAATGGCCCATCTTCGGAGATGAGTCAGTAAGTGAGCCTCAACTGTTTCCCAAAAAGCTTGTGGGTCCGCAGCATTGATTGTTGAGCTGACTGTGTTGATTGGCTGTTTATGGCTGTAATGTCCGGAGTTAAGATTTTTATTTCCTGTTATGATTTACTATGATTGTTGAGACCTGTGTCTTTTAAGCATTCAGATGTTGAACGGACGATCGTTAAACGCCACATATCTGTAATCACACAGCATTCTATAGCCAAATGCTTAAACAGATTCATATGTTTCCTTATTTCAGCCACAAAATGAAAACATCACACTGTCGCTTCATATCAGATGAGAATCATTTACAGTTGTACCTCTCGGTTGACTAGAAAAATGTGTCTCAGTTCTCATCGTTCGCTCGGTACTTGGTGCACTTGCTTAAGCTTGTATGAGTCGAGCTGCACGACTCGTTTCAACCGAAACTTGACTCATGAATCACAATTCAGTACACAGTGACTCAGTGATTCAGATTCACATTCGCTCATTGAAGATCTCCATTATTTCGATCTTTTTTTTTCTTTATCTCTACATCTACAGTACTGTATACTTAATGCAAAAAAAGTTTCCATGGGTCCTAAAAAGGTTCATTATCAGAGCCAACCAAAAGGAAACAGGCTGACCTGAAACCTCCAGAACACAGACTGTAGTTACCACAATCAACTACAGTGGTGCTTGAAAGTCTGTGAATTGAAGGTGAAATTAGAGTCAGGTGTTTTCAATCAATGGGATGACAATCAGGTGTGAGGGGGCACCCTGTTTTATTTAAAGAACAGGGATCTATCAAAGTCTGCTCTTCACAACATGTTTGTGGAAGTGTATCAAGGCACAAACAAAAGAGATTTCTGAGGAGCTCAGAAAAAGAGTTGTTGATGCTCATCAGGCTGGAAAAGGTTACAAAACCATCTCTAAAGAGTTTGAACTCCACCAATCCACAGTCAGACAGATTGTGTACAAATGGAGAACATTCAAGACCAGTGTTACCCTCCCCAGGAGTGGTCGACCAAGAAAAATCCCTCCAAGAACATGGTGTGTCGTAGTTGGTGAGGTCACAGAGGACTCCAGGGTAACTTCTAAGCAACTGAAGGCCTCTCTCACATTGGCTAATGTTAATGTTCATGAGTCCACCATCAGAAGAACACTGAACAACAATGGTGTGCATGGCAGGGTTACAAGGAGAAAGCCACTGCTCTCCAAAAAGAACATTGCTGCTCGTCTGCAGTTTGCTAAAGATCACGTGGACGAGCCAGAAGGCCATTGGAAGAATGTTTTGTGGACGGATGAGACCAAAATAGAACATTTTAGTTTAAAAGAAAAGCGTTATGTTTGGAGAAAGGAAAACACTGCGTTCCAGCATAAGCACCTTATCCCATCTGTGAAACATGGTGGTGGTAGTATCATGGTTTGGACCTGTTTTGCTGCATCTGGACCAGGACGACTTGCCATCATTGATGGAGCAATGAGATCTGAATTATATCAGAGAATTCTAAAGGACAATGTCAGGATATCTGTCCATGAACTGAATCTCAAGAGAAGGTGGGTCATGCAGCAAGACAACGACCCTAAGCACACAAGCTGTTCTACCAAAGAATGGTTAGGGTTAGGAATGGAATTCGAACATATCCCCATCGTAAGTCAGGGAGCACCTATACAAAACTCCATTAATGCATGTAAGCCCTTATACAAGGTGGATTTTCTGGGGGTCCGAAATAGATTAATTCAATTTACATTATTCCTTATGGAAGAAAAATAAAAATTTCCCATAAGGAATAATTCCCCAGAAGGCTCTCGACAAGCCTTCTGGAACTAACTTTGAATGAGGTACCACTGTACGCTGGATCAAATATCAACCATTTAGCCCTATCCTGAAGACACAAAAATCACACGCATGGACCTTTGCGTTGTGCGACAGTGTGATAACGCTGAACGAAGACAGTGTGAGGCTCTTGCTGAACACCAGCCATGAACACCAGGAGGCTGAGCGTCGAGGCTTCCCGTTCCCTGCAAAATCACTCCATCCCCTCACTCCATCTTACCCCTGAGCCATGAAATGCTCTGCACACACCACACATCATCACCTACCCTGTGTCCACACCTCACATACACACTCAGTCTGCCCTACTACACATCTCGCTCTTCTTTAAACTTTATTATGCACACATCTTATACACCTCACCCTGCCTCCATCTCCAGCGCTACAGTTACAGAAGGATTTTCTGCACCCACATACACCTCTCTCTTTCTGCACCTTCACGTCACTGCCAGAACTCTACAGCTAGAACCGCACAGCATTAGGTGCTGCAAAGACAAAGGAACCCAGGAGCGTCGACAGCTAAAGGACCATCGTGGGAGACACTGAAACAATCTGGTCCAGAGGTCTGACAGGAAGTGGAAGGAGGAGATTGCTTTAGGAAGAGCAAGTAATGTAAAATCTATTTAGTATTGCATGAGAGGTGGAGTGGCCAGGAAGCCTTTTTGATTAGGGATGTTGAAAGTAATGACGCACAAAATGCAGCTTCTAGATCGAAACAATTCAGCTTCTTCAATGAATCCCTATCCACATTCTCCCTACTACGTGTGGTTACCACTGACAATTAAAAACATGTTTACCTGGACTGAGAAAAAAAACAACTTTGTTTGTCTGTTAATTATACACCTAAGAAGAAAAGACAAATGCCACTACAAACATGAAATGATGCCTGGATCTCCAAGCTATAGGATCAAACAGAGTAAAACATTTCAACAGTCCATTTACTGTGGCCATGAGGAAGCAGGTGTCAGTAAATCTTCCCATCTTGGGTCGTCCATTTCCCACACACACAGCGTGCCTTCTATGACTAGTGCATTGTGACACCACACGACAGCGTTAAGACAAGTTGGACTGCAGCTTAAGACTCCGGCATGATGGCACAGATGGTGTGTAAAGCGCTTGCTTGTTCCTTAATGCAGCAGGAGCAGCAGCAGAATGCATTGTACCACATGTAATACATCTCCTTCATCCTCACAGCATGTTCTTACACGGAGTTCTTACAGGAACCTGACCAAAAAGCTCCACCTGAAGATCACCTAAATGGCACAAGAGTCAATTCGGACAACTAAAGAACTCCAAACAAATCGTTGCAACGGGTTTTAGTGAATATATACAGTGGGGCAAAAAGTATTTAGTCAGCCACTGATTGTGCAAGTTCTAATACTTCTAAAGATGAGAGAGGTCTGTAATTTTCATCATATGAGACAAAATGAAAAAAAAAAAATCCAGGAAATCACATTGTAGGATTTTTAAAGAATTTAATTGTAAAATTATGGTAGAAAATAAGTATTTGGTCAATAACAAAAGTTCAACTCAATACTTTGAACATAACCTTTGTTGGCAGAGGTCAAACATTTCCTGTAAGTCTTCACCAGGTTGGCACACACTGTAGCTGGTATTTTGGCCCATTCCTCCATGTAGATCTCCTCTAGAGCAGTTTTGGACTTTCAACTCCCTCCACAAATTCTCTATGGGGTTGAGGTCTGGAGACTGGCTAGGCCACTCCAGGACCTTGAAATGCTTTTTACAGAGCCACTCCTTCGTTGCCCGAGCGGTGTGTTTGGGATCATTGTCATCCTGGAAGACCCAGCCACATTCCATCTTCAATGCTCTCACTGATGGAAGGAGGTTTTGGCTTAAAATCTCACGATACATGGCCCCGTTCATTCTTCCCTTAACACGGATCAGTCGTCCTGTCCCCTCTGCAGAAAAACAGCCCCAAAGCATGATGTTTCCACCCCCATGCTTCACAGTAGGTATGGTGTTCTTAGGATGCAACTCAGCATTCTTCTTCCTCCATCCCAAAACACCCGGAACGGTTGAGTTTTTTACCAAAAAAGTTCTATTTTGTTTTCATAGACCACATGATATTCTCCCAATCCTCTTTCTGGATCATCATATGCTCCTCTGGCAAACTTCAGACGGGGCTGGGACATGTAATTTGCTTAAACAGGTGGGGCACGGCCCATGGCCACTGCAGGGATCTGAGTCCACTTCTCAGCGGTACCTTTGTGTTTATGATGGTAGCCTTTGTTACTTTGGTTCCAGCTCTCTGAAGGTCATTCATCAGGTCCCTCCATGTAGTTCTGGGATTTTTGCTCACAGTTCTCATGATCATTTTGACCCCATGGGATGAGATCTTGCATGGAGCCCCAGATCGAGGGAGATTATCAATGGTCTTGTATGTCTTCCATTTTCTTACAATTGCTCCCACAGTTGATTTATTCACACAAACCTGCTTGCCTATTGTAGATTCACTCTTCCCAGCCTGGTGCAGGTCTACAACTTTCTTCCTGGTGTCCTTCGACAGCTCTTTGGTCTTGACCATGGTTGAGTTTGGAGTCTGACTGTTTGAGGCTGTGGACAGGTGTCTTTTATACAGATAATGAGGTCAAACAGGTGCCATTAATACAGGTAACGACTGGAGGGCAGAAGAACTTCTTAAAGACGACATTACAGGTCTGTGAGAGCCAGAAATCTTGCTTGTTTGTGGGTGACCAAATACTTATTTTCCACCATGATTTACAATTAAATACAATTTCTTAAAAAATCCTACAATGTGATTTCCTGGCTTTTTTTCTCATGTTGTCTCTCATAGTTGAAGTGTACCTATGATGAAAATTACAGACTTCTCTCATCTTTCTAAGTAGGAGAACTTGCACAATCAGTGTCTGACTAAATACTTTTGTGCCCCACTGTAGTTTGTAGTTTGAAATTCTTAATTTCCTTGTTCATACACTGCGTTTTAGGGTCTCCCCGAAAGTGTTGGTAGTCGTTTCGCAAGTACTGCATTCAATTCCAGGGTTGCCAGATCCTGCAAGAGAAACAAGCAACCAGATCTATTGCAACAAGCCCAAAAGAAGTCACTCAGAATACGTGGACCTAACAATTTCATTTTCAGCTAGTCTCTTCCAGGACAGCTCTACGCTCTATCCAGTTATAGGTGCAAGTGTCTGAAGACTAAGCAAACCAATTGATATGCGTGTAAGGGGATACATGCATAGAGAAATCTGATTACTGGGTATAATTTAGCTCTCTTTATCAGATTTCTTAATCTGATTTCTGGATTAGAGCGTACTGTTTACATGACCACTTGATTAATCAGTTAACTGCAGAAATCCGATTATAATCAGATTATGAAGTGTTCACTGTAATGTCTGAGTTACTTTAATCTCCTAACCCACTATTCAAACCAATAACGCACAGTTAAGCTCCACTAACAGTGGAAAAGACTGCTCTCTAAATGGCTTGCCTCCACCCTTCCTTTAATTAACTTTTTATTCAGTTTTTACAAGGCAGTACACGAGGTCAGACGGATCTCCATCCAAATCCAAAAACAACCCCTGCACTGCACGTTCTCTGTCTCAGCAAGGAGGAGTGGGAGCAGAGAATAACAACAGACTTGCTGTGATATCCACCACGGAAGAACAAAGGGTCGCTTATTAAGAGCAATCAATGGAAGCGATGATACCTGCCGCCGTTCTGTTCACCACAACATGAACACCCAGTGTAGAGCGGCACAATTCACCCACACCCTCCTCATCTACAACAGCTGATTGAGGAAGATGGCGAAGAAAGAGAAACAGAAAGACTGGGTAGAAGAAACCGCACAGTAAAGAACATAGAGAACAGAGGTAGAGGAAAAAGTGTCGATGGTTCGGATCAATACGTTATTGATCAGGGTGTGAGCAAAGAGAGGCCAATGTATTCTCTTATTAACGAATCTAAACATAGCATTACAGGAAAATTAGAGCTGTGTGATGACCTGATTAGGTGTCTGCATATTGCCTTCAAAGAGAATGTCTAATTAGTGAACTCTGTCTTTCTTTCATGCATGAATCTTTAGTAGTACTTTAACAATAAAAAGTGTAGCCAATCCACATACTTGCAATATTCATGCATGTGAAGTGGGGTAGGATACACATAGTGAGAGTGAGATATAGAAAAAGTGTTTGTCCCCTTCCTGATTTCCTATTTGTTTGCGTGTTTGTCACACTTCAGTGTTTCGGAACATCAAACCAATTTAAATTAGTCAAAGACAACACACGTAAACACAAAATGCAGATTTTAAATGAAGGTGTTTATTACAAAGGAAGAAAAAAATCCAAACCTACATGGCCCTGTGTGAAAAAGTGATTGACCCCTAAACCTAATAACTGGTTGGGCCGCCCTTAGCAGCAACAACTGCAGCCAAGCGTTTGTGATAACTTGTAATGAGTTTTTACAGCGTTGTGGAGGAATTTTGGCCACTCATATTTGCAGAATTGTTGTAATTCAGCCACATTGGAGGGTTTGAGCATGAACGGCCTTTTTAAGGTCATGCCACAGCATCTCAATAGGATTCAGGTCAGGACTTTGACTAGGCCACTCCAAAGTCTTCAGTTTGTTTTTCTCCAGTCATTCAGAGGTGGACTTGCTGGTGTGTTTTGGATCATTGTCCTGCTGCAGAACCCAAGTTCGTTCCAGCTTGAGGTCATGAACAGATGGCCGGACATTCTCCTTCAGGGTTTTTTGGTAGACAGCAGAATTCATAGTTCCATTTATCACAGCAAGTCTTCCAGGTCCTGAAGCAGCAAAACAGCCCCAGACCATCACACTACCACCCCCATATTTTACTGTTGCTATAATGTTCTTTTTCTGAAATGCTGTGTTACGTGTACACCAGATGTAATGGGACACACACCTTCCAGAGAGTTCAATCAGTCCACAGCTCGTCAGTCCACAGAATGTTTCCCAAAAGTCTTGGGGATCATCAAGATGTGTTCTGAAAAAATTGAGACGAGCTTTAATGTTCTTTTTGCTCAGCAGTGGTTTTCGTCTTGGAACTCTGCCATGCAGGCCATTTTTGCCCAGTCTCTTTCTTATGGTGGAGGCATGAACACTGACCTTAACTGAGGCAAGTGAGGCCTGCAGTTCTTTGGATGTTGTTGTGGGGTCTTTTGTGACCTCTTGGATGAGTCGTTGCTGTGCTCTTGGGGTAATTTTGGTCGGCCGGCCACTCTTGGGAAGGTTCACCACTGTTCCATGTCTTCACCATTTGTGGATAATGGCTCTCACCGTGGTTCGCTGGAGTCCCAAAGCTTTAGAAATGGCTTTATAACCCTTTTCAGACTGATAGATCTCAATGACTTTCTTTCTCAATTGTTCCTGAATTTCTTTGGATCTCGGCATGATGTGTAGCTTTTAAGGATCTTTTGGTGTACTTCACTTTGTCAGGCAGGTCCTATTTAAGTGATGTCCTAATTGAGAACAGGTGAGGCAATAATCAGGCCTGGGTGTGGCTAGAGACAGTGAACTCAGGTGTGATAAACCATAGTTATGTTATGTTTTAACAAGAGGTCAATCACTTTTTCACACAGGGCCATGTAGGTTTGGATTTGTTTTCTCCCTTAATAATAAACAGTCTCATTTAAAAATTGCATTTTGTGTTTGCTTGTGTTGTCTTTGACTAATATTTAAATTGGTTTGATGTTCCGAAACACTTAAGTGTGACAAAGATGCAAAAAATATAGAAAATCAGGAAGGAGGCAAACACTCTTTCACACCACTGTAAGTAACCATTCAGACATGAGGAGAACATACACAGACCCACAGACCCAGTAACTGTTAGGAAAGACGGTAAGCAGGATCAACCCCATCTTGGGGCCCATCTTGGCCAGACTACACTTCGACATTTTGTTGTGACGTCTTGTGATCGGTCGCTAGACATCAGACGCTTTGCGCAAATCCCTCCACAGAGTGGGACCCCTGATGGTATGCGCATGAATGTATGAATTCCTTCCACTGTTATCATATCAAACTGTCAGCTATTAGTAATAGGCCAAAACTATCTCAGTCATACAGAGTGACAGCATGGACTGTTAACACTGTGACAGGAAGCTGCATGATACCCGACAGGCTGTCAGTATGGCTGACCTTCCCCTTATACATCAACTGAGAATGAGGGAGAGTCCCATTAGTCCTTCAGCTGTTACTACATAATCAGCTCTAGCATCTCTAAACAATCAAAAGCTCCAGGGAAGACTTCTGTATCCTGCGACCAGCTTTGCAGGAGCAGCACTACTCTGCGTAAATCTTCTTGCAGTGAGGTGGGAGGATGATGTAAACCCTGGTGGATGGACAGCATAAATCTGCCAGCCATTAGTCAAAGCGAGCCACTGTCTTCCCAAGTGGAGGCAGTAACCATACAGAGATGTGCTCTGACGCAACACCATCCCGTCACCGCTCGCTCCCTCAGGACGTCTCTACATCCCAGGCCTGTGTCAGCAAGAAGCTCTGCTGTTTCTCAGCCATCGTAATAGTGTAAGCTCCAGAACTGGCCTGGAGTGAAAAACACTGGCTTCAGTAATTCTTCGAACTGATGGTTACTTGGTCTTTTTCAAAACTATGCACTGTAGACCATGACTCTTAGCAGCCTTATGGGTCTTGTCAACGCAAAACTGGAACCGGGTTTGCCTGTGTTTCGTCGCCATCTCACCCCCATGGTGACCTTAATTGTTATTTTGCCAACATGTGAGCTGACATTATGGAGGATGTCATTCACGTCGCAAAACACTAAATGCAGTTTTTAAATGAAGGTGTTTATTATTCTTTATACTTAAAGATTTGCCTTCTTCTGTTCACCATTTTTTAACTGAACAAAAAATGGTGCAGAACTTTTGAACTGATTCGATAAGAAGAATTGGAACGAATCAAATTGAAACAATACCCAACCCTAGAAAAATATGAAGATTATGACAAACTTTGGGAGTCAGCTGTCCACAACGGACTTAAATCACCTGAGGTACTAGCACAAAAATACACTCAGCAAACCTTAGCAGGATCAATCTGCACAAAAAATGCAACACATGGCAAGACATAACAAACGGCGCCACCAAGTACATCATGAGAGACACGGTGCCAATTCAGGTGGTTGTAGAGAGAGGGGTTCAAACAACTCTTGAATACTTTAGACCCAAAGACTTTAGACAAAATCCCAGAAAATATCAAGATATCTTTTCAATATCACACACCCCTACTCACATTCAGGTCAGATATAACACAGACCCTACTGGCCACACCTGAGAAGAGTCCAGATGGAGCAATCTTCTCCCCATCAAGACATACATGCATCAGATTGTGTTTTTACATTTATGCCATTCAGCAGATGCCCTTATCTTACAGCAGATGCCTTTATTTTACATTCCAAGCAATTGTGGATTAAGTTGCTCAATGAGCCATGTGATGACAGAGGTAGGATTTGAACCCTGGACTGTCTGGTCCATAGTCCAGTACCTTAACCACTAGGCCACTACAGTCTCACCTGCCCTGTGAATCCTAAGATAGGCTCCAGACACCTGTCTATGATGTCTGAACTAGGATATTATTATCACTACAGAACATTAATATTCAATTGTCTGTACTCCAACTGTAGCTATGCACGATTTCCCCATCCTTCAGTGGAAAGGGACGACTACAGGACCACACCGCCATGGGTGGTGTCCCATTAAACAGGCTACACTCTGGTGAACCTAGTGAGAACAGATCTGTCCTTGACTGAACACATACCAGACACAAAACAACAACAACAATCAGCTAATTGCGTTTTATTAACATCACACATGCTTGCTTCTCTCCTATACATTTCTCAACATTATCGTGCCAGGAGTAGCTGCATCTGGCCCTCTGTCACCTATCTGGCCCTAATGAATAGCTGATAACCTGTTATTCTGCCAGAACAAAAGCCTGGTGCTGCTAGTTTGTTCATTTTATTGATACCGCAATGACAGATCACATTCACCTTAAATGGCAGCCATGGGTCACACACAGACATGAATATTATAACAAAGCTTGACATGGGAACACAGCCCGACTGACACATGACAACCAGGCACAGGATGTTTGCAAGTGTAAGGAGCTTAGAAATTCATTAAGTGTGGAGTGTGAAACAGGATTTTAGGACTGAAAGGTCTTAAAGGAGCATCCGCACACTCACCCCGTCAAGACGACGACGAAATCCATTACGTTCCATCCGTTGCGGAGGTAGGAGCCTTTGTGAAACGCAAAGCCAAGGGCGATGATTTTAATCCCAGCCTCGAAGCAAAATATGCCAATGAAGTAGGGCTCCGTGTCATCCTGCGGTCAAAGAATAAACAAATAAATAGAAATATGCAAATGGAGAGGCTTGAAGGAACTGCCTCAAGGGCAAAACAGGTTCTACAAACAATACGGTTTTCACAAAACAAAAACGCATCATGTAATCAAGAGGTGAAGACAGGATGTGGATGCAAGTGGCTTTATTTGCAGTAGTGGAAAGCACTTGCAAAACAACAGGGGAAACAGGCTAATGATGCTAAGTAAATAAGCTACACAGGCTAACAGACAACTGGACTGTAGGAAGAGGAATAAACAGAGTAAGGCTAAGCAAAAGGCTAAACATGAGACACACTAAACACCAATCAGAACACCACACTAGGCACAAATCTGATACAAAAAAAGATACACCAGACATCAAGCCATGTGTCACGCTAATCACTGAGTTAATCACAGAGCTAAACACGGAGTTGAACACTGAGTCAAACACGGAGTTAAACAAAGGGTTATTCATATAGCTAAACATAAAGCTAAAAACAGATAAACACAGAGATAAACAGAGCTTAGAACATAGAGGTAAACATAGAGATAAAAAAGAGCTAAACAAAGATAACTAGAGCTAAACACAGTGATAAACACAGAGCTAAACACAAATAACAGTGCTAAACTTAGGGCTAAACATAGAGGTAAACACAGAGATAAAAAACTGTAATAAACACAGAACTAAACACAAAACTAAACAAAGGGTTAGTCACATAGCTGTTCGTAAATCTAAACACAGAGCTAAGCAAAGGGATAAACACAGAGCTAAACATAGGGCTAAACATAGAGCTAAGCAAAGGGATAAACAAAGTGCTAAAAACAGAAGTAAACATAGAGATAAAAACAGAGCTAAACAGAGATAAATAGAGCTAAACACAGTGATAAACACAGAGCTAAACACAAATAACAGTCCTAAACTTAGAGCTAAACGCAGAGATAAACAGAGTTAATCAATGCTAAACACAGGAAACACCGAGCTAAACACAGATAAACAGGGCTTAACACAGAGATAAAAATATAGGCAAACACAGTGCTAAACATAGAGCTAAACACAGTAGTAAACACAGAGACAAACAAAGATAAATACAGTCCTAAAGACAGAGCTAAACTCAGTGATAAATATAGACCTAAACACAGAACTAAACACAGAAGAAAAACACAGAGATAAACACAGGACACACCTGAAATTTCTTTGCAGTATTTTAGAACTGAAAAACTAAGAAAAACAGCCTCTATAGGCTACAGTGGCAAGTATTTATTATGACCTCCCCTAACGCTTGAGCAAAAGCAGCATCTGGAAGCTTCATTGGGATGCCAAGTTGAAGCTTGATCAAGAATGGGCTTTTTGGAAGGGTAACAGCCAAGAAACCACATTTCCAGGTTCTAGAGTTGTCTTCTTTTAAAGAAATGCGAATGGGATACTTATTTAGGAGCACACGAGCGAGCCGAGATTTTGCCAGCACTTTTAATGGGGCTTCACCAGGTCTGTATCAATATCTAATGAGTGCACTTGCTCCCTACGTCCTATGTAGGGCGCTCTCTATGTAAAGCTTTCTAACCGACAATGGAACCCTAAGGCTGGTTAATGAGACAGCAGCAGGAGCGACACCAGGTCATTTTAACGGGGATGAAGCACAGAATGTTTGGAGTATAGCCCCGGATATAATGTTTAACATTATATCTGTCATTATATGTAACATTTAACATTAAAACCCTTATATTCATTTTATCATAACAGCCAAAATCTGCGAAGGTCTCCGTCAGTTCTGTGTCCGGTTTGTGTGCGTAGGCGTGTCCGAATCAGATAGTGGCAGGAATTCGTAAGTCCTGGCTCTTTTTAGGGAGTCGACTCTTTTGGCTCCCCAACGGCTCTTAATTATACTGTATAACTTTAATCTTTTTATAATTCATTGTTTTGACCTATGATTAGTACGTGTGCACATACACCACTAACTTATTCAATATATACTAATTAAATTATACTAAACCGTATCACGTCCATAATATAAAACGTTTACATTATGTTTGGTGTAAAAAAGATTAAATGTGAAAACTTTACATACTGTTACATGTGTAGCAACTGCTTTATTTATAGCCTACTGAATGGTGTAGTGCTTTGCTACAAATACTAAACAGACATGGTGCATGAGAGAAACAGTATCCAAACTGAGTGTTAAAACATTCAAAATAAAAATAAAAATAAAATGCTAACTGTAGATCCCTTCTTTCGGAAGGGGGATCAGGGTAAAAAGGCTAAGAAATGCTAAAGTCACAAAGAGTGCAATGTAGATCTGTTGAAAAGACAAAACAGCAAGTCTAATGGTGGCCTAAGACTTTTGCACAGTACTGTACAGCTGGGAGATGACTGAATAATTCTGCTGGTTTCAAGTGATGTCGGTTGTATCAGAGTTTCAGTTACTGAAGTCAAGGCCGATGTAATTTTAATGAAGCACCAAATGACTGAAATGTGACATCAACACCTTTTACAACATGGCTGAAAGGCTTGAGTAAATAAACCAATCATCTATAACATTACAATCACTGATAGATGAATTGAATAACAATGATAGTGTGATGCTCTGGGCAGTGTTCTGCTGGGAAACCTTTTGTCCAGATGTTCATGTGGACATCAACTTTGACATGCACCTCCTAGCTAACCATTGCAGACCAATTACATGGCAATTGTATTCCGTAATAGCAGTGGCGTCCTTTATCAGGATAATGCACCTTGTCAATCATTTAGGAATGGTTTGAAGAACATTACAAAGTTTCCAGCATCTGTGAGCATCTGTGGGACATGCTGGACAATCAAGTCTGATGCATGGAGTCTCCACCTCACAACTTGACAGTCCTTAAAGGAGAAATGCTAACGTCTTGGTGCAGATACCACAGGACACCTTCAGAGGGTTTGTGGAGTCCATCAACAGGTCAGAGCCTTTGTGGCACCAGAGGCCCGAAAATATTAGGCAGGTAGCTTTAATGTTAATGCTGACCATCCAATATACTGTACAGTGGTGTGAAAAAGTGTTTGCCCCCTTCCTGATTTCCTTTTGTTTTTTGCATGTTTGTCACAGTTAAGTGTTTCGGAACATCAAACCAATTTAAATATTAGTCAAAAACAACACAAGTAAACACAAAATGCAGTTTTTAAATGAAGGTGTTTATTATTAAGGGAAAAAAACAAATCTAAACCTACATGGCCCTGTGTGAAAAAGTGATCCCCCTCCCTTTGTTAAAACATAACATAACTATGGTGTATCACACCTGAGTTCACTGTCTCTAGCCACACCCAGGCCTGGTTATTGCCACACCTGTTCTCAATCAGGACATCACTTAAATAGGACCTGCCTGACAAAGTGAAGTACACCAAAAGATCCTTAAAAGCTACACATCATCCAAGAGATCCAAAGAAATTCAGGAACAATTGAGAAAGAAAGTCATTGAGAACTATCAGTCTGGAAAGGGTTATAAAGCCATTTCTAAAGCTTTGGGACTCCAGCTAACCACAGTGAGAGCCATTATCCACAAATGGTGAAGACATGGAAGAGTGGTGAACCTTCCCAGGAGTGGCCGGCCAACCAAAATTACCTCAAGAGCACAGCGACGACTCATCCAAGAGGTCACAAAAGACCCCATAACAACTTAGAAAGATGAGAGGTCTGTAATTTTCATGATAGTTACACTTCAACTATGAGAGAAAAAATTAGAAAAAAAATCCAGGAAATCGCATTGTAGGACTTTTAAAGAATTTAATTGTAAATTATGGTGATAAATAAGTATTTGGTCAATAACAAAAGTTCAACTCAATACTTTGTAACATAACCTTTGTTGGCAATGACAGAGGTTAAACGTTTCCTGTAAGTCTTCACCAGGTTGGCACACACTGTAGCTGGTATTTTGGTCCATTCCTCCATGCAGATCTCCTCTAGAGCAGTGATGTTTTGGGGCTGTCGCTGGGTAACATGGACTTTCAAATCCATCCATGATCATTGTCATGCTGCAAGACCCAGCCACGTTCCATCTTCAATGCTGTCACTGATGGAAGGAGGTTTTGGCTTAAAATTTCACGATACATGACCCCGTTCATTCTTTTCTTAACACGGATCAGTCGTCCTGTCCCTTTTGCAGAAAAACAGCACTTTGGTCCCAGCTCTCTGCAGGTCATTCATCAGGTCCCTCTGTGTAGTCCTGGGATTTTTGCTCACCGTTCTCATGATCATTTTGACCCCACGGGATGAGATCTTGCGTGGAGCCCCAGATCGAGGGAGATTATCAGTGGTCTTGTATGTCTTCCATTTTCTTACAATTGTTCCTCAGTTGATTTATTCACACCAACCTGCTTGCCTATTGTAGATTCACTCTTCCCAGCCTGGTGCAGGTCTACAATTTTCTTCCTGGTGTCCTTCGACAGCTCTTTGGTCTTGGCCACCGTTGAGTTTGGAGTCTGACTGTTTGAGGCTGTGGACAGGTGTCTTTTATACAGATAACGAGGGAAAACAGGTGCCATTAATACAGGTAACGAGTGGAGGACAGAAGAGCTTCTTAAATAAGAAGTTACAGGTCTGTGAGAGCTAAAATCTTGCTTGTTTGTGGGTGACCAAATACTTATTTTCCACCATGATTTACATTCAATTCTTTAAAAATCCTACAATGTGATATCCTGGATTTTTTTTTAATTTTCGTTTTGTTTCTCATTGTTGAAGTGTAGCTATGATGGTACTAGCCAGGCGTAGTCCTAGTCTAACCCTAATAAAGTGGTGGTGAGTGTACACAACTGTAAAAGTCCATCCAGCAAATACACTTTAGTTTAATACTTGATGCAGTCATGTTCGGTGGGATTATCCACAGCCGTGAAGCCCGTCAGCTGAATGACTGACATGTTGCTTAAAAATGCCATGCCTTTGGTGCCTCAGGCCTCCTCCCGAGCAACACAGCTCTGACTGTTTACCCTTTCAATGATCTGACTTAACAACTGAGTTCAAAAGGCGATGGGAAGATTTGGTTTTTAACACAGAGCGTATGAAAGGGGGCACGATTCTGGTGGCTGGATTTACAAAGCACCACTGGGGAGAGCCTGCCAGCTTCATGACTATGTATATATAATCTCTCTCCCTGCTGGGCTGTATCATAAGGGGAGGATCTCAAGCACAGACAAGTGTGAAATCTGTAATGTGGGGACACCACTGGTCAGCGTCACATGATATGACCCCAGCCCACAGGAGCACCGAGACTCGGGGAGCTTCCAGTGTGACGGAAACCCTCAAACAGTATCAGGAACACATGTGGATTCATGATGCTAGGAACCCACAACTTCTGGAATTACAACAGTGCCAGTAATCAAAGACAGACAGACCTTAACTCAAGTTGAGATACAAACCAGGTTGGCTTGGCATTGGGAGCAAGCTGTCAACCAACTGAGCCACTCTCTGGTAGTCCAGAATTAATGTCCTAGAAGCAGGAACGAAAACTTTGACATTCTGAACCATGTTCTTGGATGCAGATTTGCCACACCGCATGGTAATGCAACCATTCATTTGGGATTTAGTGCTTTATTAGCATGCATAGGCATAGTTTTGTTGGAGGGGGAGCTGTTGAAATCAGGTTTGAAGGGGCTCCCAGATTTGGAAAGTATTATTAGTAAATCATGTTGGGAACTGTGGAGGGAAGGAGGGAAAGTTTCTGGTTTGGCCGCCAGTAAACGCTCAGCTCTCGCTGGCACGGGAGAAAGAGCTGCAAGAGAGAGTGTTATAGTATTACAGATAAAAAGGTAGTGTCTAGATGGGATTAGTGCACTGTGTAAATAAAGAACTTTGGGTTGACTCACCCTGCTGTGTCTCTGAGCTTGGTTTTTCCAACACGTCTTTACGTCCTAATGCATATCTGATGCACGAAGAATGCAGTTCGTGTTCCTTTAGTAACCTAGCTCCACCATTCAAACATTTAAAAGCGAGCTAAACTGAACATGCTGGCTTGAATGGAATTAGATGTAAAATATGCTCATAGTAAATGTTTGGCAGGTTAAATACCATTTTTTGGCATTCCTTGTTTAGCATATCCTATGTTTTATTTAAGATAAAGCACTATATGATGTGTCCATACAGTCCATACAAAGAGCTTCCTTAGTTTCATCATAAAAGGTGCACAAGTAGAACCTAAGAGCTGGTGGAATGAAGGAAATTGATGCATATTTACATAACAGTTACAGTTGTAAAGAGCACTTTAAAGCACATTTTGCTATGGAAGACTACCGGCTCTGATAAATAGCCATATTTAGTACGGATATACCAACAGCATTTTTCTAAAGTGGAAATGAGTTTAGTAAATCATACTGCATTAAAGACTAATATTTCGGAATCCTTGTTGTTTTTCCACATTGTAAAAGGAGATGCACCACTATCGAATGAATAACCAACAGGTCACCAGTGAATGAAAGCAATTTAAAGTCAGTCAGATAAAATAAATGACATAAGACTGCACAAGGCAATGGAACTCACCAGTCGCTCTGACATTGGGGTTTGGTCATTTGCAGGTAGATGCTGCTCCAGCGCCAGCACTATGCAGTTTGCTATGATGGTGGCAAGGATCATGTACTCGAATGGAGTGAGACAGTCAAGAAAAATGTGCAGGATGTGATGCTACACAGATATTAAGGCGGGGAGAAGAAGATATGGCAGTTTGGTATCTAGACACTTTAGAAGAACAGGCTTTTAGTATACACTAAGTGTTAAACTGCAGTTGGGAGTTTCTTCTCTAAAACTCAAAACACCCTCTCTGCTCCTTATAGTAAATGAGCTCTAACAACTAGGCTTGGACGATGGGTTTAGACAAACGATTATCGTCTCCCAAATTATCGCGATAAACGATATTGTCATGTTATTTCAATTGATTTAACTGCACGGAGCTTTTATATTTTCCCGGTAGTTACAGTGATTGGAGGTTTTTAACACAAAAATGATCATCTGTATTCATCTAACTTAAGCCGTTATCACTGCATCTTGTTGGCTTGTTAATGGTGTGTTAAATGTACAAAGCATGTAGAATCTGGATTTTCTGATAAAGGTTTTAGATCAGGGTACAAATATCAGACAGCAATCTAATATATAGATATAGATCTAATATATAGATATGTACCTTTACCACCCCCAAACCCTCTGATAGGTGGGTGTGTGTTATCCCTCTCTTTATGCTTATGTCCATTTTGGGGTTATTTTTCCCCTTGGTATTGACTGATGTAAGATAAAAATGACAAATATATAATTGAAAAAAAGCCTGATGAAGTACTTTGCTGTTGTAATATTACTCATTAATTAACCAGAATGTGGTAATTAGAGTATAGTGGTGCTTGAAAGTTTGTGAACCCTTTAGAATATTATATATTTCTGCATAAATATGACCTAAAACATCATCAGATTTTCACACAAATCCTAAAAGTAGATCAAAAGAACCCAGTTAAACAAATGAGACAAAAATATTATACTTGGTGATTTATTTATTGAGGAAAAAGATCCAATTTACAATATAGTGAGTGACAAAAGTATGTGAACGTCTTGGATAAGGAGAAATTAGAGTCAGGTGTTTCAATCAATGGGATGACAATCAGGTGTGAGGGGGCACCCTGTTTTATTTAAAGAACAGGGATCTATCAAAGTCTGCTCTTCACAACACATTTGCGGAAGTGTATCATGGCACGAACAAGGGAGATTTCTGAGGATCTCAGAGAAAGAGTTTTTGATGCTCATCAGGCTGGAAAAGGTTACAAAACCATCTCTAAAGAGTTTGGACTCCACCAATCCACAGTCAGACAGATTGTGTACAAATGGAGGAAATTCAAGACCATTGTTACCCTCCCCAGGAGTGGTCGACCAACAAAGAGCACTCCAAGAGCAAGGCGTGTAATAGTTGGCGAGGTCACAAAGGACCCCAGGGTAACCTCTAAGCAACTGAAGGCCTCTCTCACATTGGCTAATGTTAATGTTCATGAGTCCACCATCAGAAGAACACTGAACAACAATGGTGTGCATGGCAGGGTTGCAAGGAGAAAGCCACTGCTCTCCAAAAAGAACATTGCTGCTTGTCTGCAGTTTGCTAAAGATCACGTGAACAAGCCAGAAGGCTATTGGAAGAATGTTTTGTGGACGGATGAGACCCAAAATAGAACTTTTTGGTGTAAAAGAAAAGCATTATGTTTGGAGAAAGGAAAACACTGCATTCCAGCATAAGAACCTTATCCCATCTGTGAAACATGGTGGTGGTAGTATCATGGTTTGGGCCTGTTTTGCTGCATCTGGGCAGGACGACTTGCCATCATTGATGGAACAAGGAATTCTGAATGATATCAGAGAATTCTAAAGGAAAATGTCAGGACATCTGTCCATGAACTGAACGTCAAGAGAAGATGGATCATGCAGCAAGACAACGACCCTAAGCACACAAGCCGTTCTAACAAAGAATGGTTTTAAAGAATAATAAAGTTCATGTGTTCTGGAATGGCCAAGTCAGAGTCCTGACCTTAATCCAATCCAAATGTTGTGGAAGGACCTGAAGCGAGCAGCTAATGTGAGGAAAACCCACCAACATCCCAGAGCTGAAGCTGTTCTGTACGGAGGAATGGGCTAAAATTTCCTCCAAGCCGGTGTGCAGGACTGATCAACAGTTACAGGAAACGTTTAGTTACAGTTATTGCTGCACAGGGGGTCACACCAGATACTGAAAGCAAAGGGTCACATACTTTTTGCCACTCACTAATATGTAACATTGGATCATTTTCCTCAATAAATAAATGACCAAGTATAATATTTTTGTCTCATTTGTTTAACTGGGTTCTCTCTGTCTACTTTTAGGACTTGTGTGAAAATCTGATGATGTTTTAGGTGATATTTATGCAGAAATATAGAAAGTTCTAAAGGGTTCACAAACTTAAGCACCACTACACATTTTGAGAGCCTGCACTGAAGGAATCAACCTATCTATATTACTGCAATGTGAATTGCTTGAGTGCTTCCTTTAACTACTTTCATTGGCCAATCACCTTCCTTGATACTTTAGCCACTTGAAATGTTGGGCTGATTTCAGCACCTTGGAGAGCACCAGATTGGAACTAGTTATAAAAATGAAGGGAAAGAAGAAGCTTGGACCATGGCAACACTGCTGTAATGGGTGAAACAGGCCAACAAACGCTCAAAAAAAAAAGAAAGAAAAAAAAGAGTATGAAACCCCAGCTCATTCTGGTAGAGTCTCACAGAATAGGCTATGAAATGTTGCACAGATTGGTAAGCTATGTCTGGAAGGTCTTGCAACGTGAAGGACTGCTCAGTAGAACAGAAAGTAGTAGCGATGGCTTGGCGCGATTAATAGCCGCATTTCAGGCGCTCATTGCTGCTGGTCCCTTGGGGAAATCTGAGCGGTAATTCGCACAGCCTAATGCAAGAGCTGTTCTGGTTGCTAGGAGAAACCAAGAGGCTTGCAGATCAATAGTCCATCGGCTGGAGAGACAATATGGAGAAAGAGCCAAATGGAGCAAAGTGGAGGACCGCAAGAGGAAAAGACGAACCCTTAAGTTACACTAAGCTCTCTTAGGTGTAAATGAATGCTGTGTTTGGCTCATGGCGGCTGCTGCTTCTTCTTCCTTTCTTCTGCACTCTCCCAAATCCATTCTCTTGCTTTCTTGTGCCACTTCCTTCCACTTTCCCATTCTGTTACAGTTTATTACCTTTGGTGAAGGATTCAGTGGTTACATTTATGTTGATTTTCTTTATCTGTATGTGACAAATGCTACATAGACTCACTTTATTAGGTCCTTTTCTCTACACTCATTGTCCATTTTATCAGTTCCACTCACCGTATAGAAGCACTTTGTAGTCCTACAATTACAGACTGTAGTCCATCTGTTTCTCTACATACTTTTTTAGTCCCCTTTACTCTGTTCTCTAATGTTCAGGACCAACACAGATCAGGTACTATTTGGGTGGTGGATCATTCTCAGCACTGCACTGAGTTTTTAAAACACCTCAGTGTCACTGCTGGACTGAAAATGTTCCACCAACCATAAATGTCCAGCCACCAGAATCCTGTAGGCAGCATCCTGTGAGCAGTGATGAAGGACTAAAGGCCAACCAAACCAAACACAAAATGTGCAGCAGATGAGCTGCTGTCTCTGTTATGATAGATGTGTCAGCACAGTGAGTGAACACAGTGCTTATATACTCCAGCAGCACTGCTTTGTCTGATCCAGTCATACCAGAACAGAGTAAAGCAGACTAACAAAGGATGTAGATAAACAGATGGACTTGTGCGTGCCCTGCGATGGACCAGTGCCCTGCCTATGTGATTCAGTTTTCTGGTAGCTACTGACCTTGTCACTGCACAACAAAGTTCATTCCATGCAGACGTTTTTGAGGCGAATATTGCTAAATACAAAATTTGGTCAGCGGTGCCCAAACTTTTTCAGAAATCATCTCCAATCTACTTAAACACATATGGGGAATTGGACAGCAGAGCAACAATACAGACTCGACCCAAATGTCATGCAGCACAAGAAAAAGCTGTTGTTTTAGGACGTCAGTAAGAAAAGAGAGTGCAGCGTATCACATTATAAAGAACACCCTAAGTCACTTTGCTGTGCAGTGACAAGGTCAGTAGCTACCAGAATACTGAATAGAAATCATATGGACTAGGCGCCAGTCTATTGCATGGCTCACACACTCACTAACCCTGGGACACTTAAAAACACCAAATGTCCTAGCACATACAGGTCCTAGCCACACAGACAGAGTCCGGGCCGGGAGTCGAACCAGGGATCTCTAGAGCTGTGAGGCAACCGCTGCCCAGAAGAGTTTGGCAAAGTTAAAAAAACTGAGTCACATTAACACACCACTGCACAGACCAAGGATGGAGAACAGGCAAGTCAGGCGTCACGATTGGCTGTGCTGGAGGGAGGAGAGGTCGGTCAGGAGATCATCCCCTAGCACTGCAACAGCAACCCCAGTCAGCACGAGGGACTGGTGTCCTGTACGTCTTGTGACCCTGACCAGGATAAAGTGGGGTTAAAATGTGAATCAAAATGACCTCCTGAAACCAAAAGTCCAACCTGAAGACTCAGCTCATGGAAGACATTCCTTATATAAACCCACTTAACCCCCACGTATCCTGGTCAGGGTCACTGGGGAGGGTCTAACTCGGAATTCACTGGGCACAGCCACCCTGGATGGGGCACCAGTCCGAGTTCTTTGAACCCACCTCCTGACCTTTAAGATGCAAGCCCTACCCTTGGACCTCCATCACTGCCTTTTCCAGCAACCGACTCTTAACAGCTCACTGAGTCACCAGCGTGACCTAAACTCAGGACGAGCGATCCAGATTAGATTAGAGACTCAAGCTATGACAGTGTGTGAACACAGACACAAAGCGTGTCTTTCTATCACTGTGGGGACCTTCCATTGACATAATATTACTGTAGCTAATGAATTCTCCATCAAAACCTGAAGATAATCCTCACAAACTCAGGAACAAAAAATAAATCTTTGGGCTCTATAGACTTTTTTAAAGGACGTTGCAGTTTTGATTAAGAAACAAACAAATGACCAAAACATTTTTTCCTGTGGGGACCTGCCAAATGAACCCGCAAGGTAAAGGAAAGTCAGGTCTTTCTATCCTTGTGGGGACATTTGGTATTCACAATGAGAAATAAACCTCACAAACACACACAAGCTCGTTTTGTCTCAATATCCTTGAGAGGACTTTCAGCTGACATAACGATTACTGTAGCTAATTAATGATACACCTACATGTGATAGTCAAATTAATCCCAGTAACGAAATTGTTCAGTTTTTCAAATAAAGGTTGCCATTTTAAGTGTGGGGACATTTGGTATACAAACCTCACAAACACACGCGCTTGTCTCGTCATCCTTTGAGGACTTTCCACTGACATATTGATTAGCTACTATAGTTAACACACCTTAACTTGAGGAACCTAAAGCAAACCTTTCGGCTCTTTCGGCTTTCAAATAAAAGTTGCCATTTTTTGAAAAGCAAAAACAGTTAAGCAATTTAAGAGGACCGGCCAAACGGGCCTCACAAGCCAAAGGTTTTCTTGCCAGGTTTTTCTATCAGTGTGAGGACATTTTGTCCTTACATCTGTAGGAAAACAAGGTAGACACACGTATGAAAGGATATGGCCACTCAGTGACTCTTTTGGCGTATTTCCGAATCAGGTTATCGTCGCTGAAGATGAAAAGAGAGCGGTTGACAGAGATGAAATTTTGTTTGACCGGAATGGGGTTGTAGATGGCCATGTGGCGGGCTCTTTGAGCCACGTTGTGCTTGTAGATCCGGTGGCCCCCCGGGGGTCCCTGCTGCCGGCTCGGCCCGCGGCCCGCAGCCGACGGAGAGCCGCGTGCATATCGGGCCGGCAGATCGTCTTCAAAGCGGGCCATGGTAGAAACGCACAGGTGTGAGCGCAGGAATCAGACTCGGAATCAGACAGAGCATGCAGCACGAGCATCACCACGCGAGGTCTTTCCCGGCCACGAGGTTTCATCTATACACACAGCAGCAGCAGCAGCAGCAGCAGCAGCATCCCACAGGCAGCCCATTCACACACAGCACGCATCAAACCAAGCCGAGGGAGCAAACGAAATCAATCCGAGCAGTACAGCACAGATCGCATCCCTTCCCTTCGCTCCATTAAGTCACGTCAAGGCATGAAGTCTCAGGCTGATCTTCCCAAGCTGCACCGGGAAATCGTCCTGTGGATTTCGGAAACGGTAACAAAGGTGCATCAACAAAAGCGCGGATGTGCGTGCTGCAGCTGAATCAACACGCCGAGCTCCTGTTTGCACCCCTGAGCGCGCAGGCACCGCGCGCTCCTCAGGTCGTCCTTCCACTTCTGGCTGCTCTCCGATCACGCAGCCACGCCACGTCCATGCCAGGACCACGGAGAGACACGCAAAAGCCGCACCTGCGATTGCGCTCGAGCTCAAAGCCGATCACCCGTTTGTGCAGCCGATTCCCGAGCGCGTCACGTGACTGGCCGGCGCGCGTCAGTGGCTCCACCTGCGTTCCAGTCTCCATGGCACCGGGGCAAAAGGGGGAAAACAATCCGTTCAGTCCGCGCCCAAACCCCATCCTGTTGCAGAGAGAAAGCTCAGGAGGAGGCAGTTAACGCCCTATGTAGGCTACCTATAAAGGAGGTAAAGAGAGATTTGGGATTCAATCCACCGCACTAGTGGTTTAGGGTCTCTAAGGGCTGCACAATACCATTAGTTTTAATCGCGATCACTACTGGTTTGATCAAAAGATCGACTTTTCTGCTGGCTCTGTGACTTTTACCGGTTTGTATTTAGCTTGCATATCAATCTCATTGTTCATGTACCCTTTTGTGTTAAATTCAGTAATGCTATATGCTGATCCTCGGATTTATACATTAAGCAAAACAATGCTGTCATAAAACAATACGCACATACACTCACCAGCCACTTTATTAGGTACACCTGTTCAACAGCTTGACACAAATTTCTAATACACCAATCACATGGCAGCAACAGGGTCAAGATGACCTGCTGAAGTTCAAACCGAGCAGAATGGGGAAGAAAGATGGAAAACTGGGGTTTACAGAGAATGGTCTGAAAAAGAGAAAATATCCAGTGAGTGCAGTTCTCCACCCGAAAATGCCATGTTGATGCCAGAGGTCAAAATAAAGTGGTCAGACTGGTTCGAGCTTATAGAAAGGCAACAGTAACTCAAATAGCCACTCATTACAACCAAGGTATGCAGAAGAGCATCTCAGAATGCACAAAACTTGAAGCAGATGGGCTACAGGAGCAGAAAACCACACTGGGTGCCACTCCTGTCAGCTAAGGACAGGCAACTGAGACTCCAGTTTGACAGGCTCATCAAATTAGACAATAGAAGAGCTCCTGGGGACTTCGGCTGGGCTTGGAACATGAAGGTCGGGTGGTAGGTCCAGAACCTCTGGCTGTACCCAGCTAATCCAGGGATAATAGGACACCTGATATAGAACATGGAATTGCAGCGCAACTATGACTCATTGTTTTTATATGTAAATTATTGAGGGTAAACAAACTCCTGGCTATACAGAGTAGACCCAGTCTTTGAAAGGAGGATTCGATGTGGTTGGAGGCAGCACATTTGGACCAACCATTGACTGAAAATGTGAACATATGGCACAGAGTTCTAATGCTGCAGGGAACATTAAGTCACGTTCAGCTTCCTTTGCACTTTTTGGTAATTTAGTTTTGTTGGTAGTGTTTCTCCATGGTGTGTTGGAGAGGGAATTGGTTGGAGATTCAGCAGACTGAAACTATTGTGGGAAATTACAGCAACAAACTCAGATCTTGTAATTAGTCTATTAGTTTAACAGGCATTATACAGTGGTGCTTGAAAGTTTGTGAACCCTTTAGAATTTTCTATATTTCTGCATGAATATGACTTAAATCCTCATCAGATTCTCATACAAGTTCTAAAAGTAGATAAAGAGAACTCAGTTAAACAAATGAGACAAAAATATTATACTTGGTCATTTATTTATTGAGGAAAATGATCCACTATTACATATTAGTGAGTGGCAAAAGTATGTGAACCTCTAGGATGAGCAGTTAATCTGAAGGTGAAATCAGAGTCAGGTGTTTTCAATCAATGGGATGACAATCAGGTGTGAGGGGGCACCCTGTTTTATTTAAAGAACAGGGATCTATCAAAGTCTGCTCTTCACAACACATGTTTGTGGAAGTGTATCATGGCACGAACAAAGGAGATTTCTGAGGACCTCAGAAAAAGAATTATTGATGCTCATCAGGCTGAAAAAGGTTACAAACCATCTCTAAAGATCTAAAGGACTCCACCAAACCACAGTCAGACAGATTGTGTACAATTCAAGACCATTGTTACCCTCCCCAGGAGTCACTCCAAAAACAAACCATGTAATAGTTGGCGAGGTCACAAAGGACCCCAGGGTAACCTCTAAGCAACTGAAGGCCTCTCTCACATTGGCTAATGTTAATGTTCATGAGTCCACCATCAGAAGAACACTGAACAACAATGGTGTGCATGGCAGGGTTACAAGGAGAAAGCCACTGCCCTCCAAAAAGAACATTGCTGCTCATCTGCAGTTTGCTAAAGATCACGTGGAAGAGCCAGAAGGCCATTGGAAGAAGGTTTTGTGTAAGGATGAGACCAAAATAGAACTTTTTGGTCAAAAGAAAAGCGTTATGTTTGGAGAAAGGAAAACACTGCGTTCCAGCATAAGAACCTTATCCCATCTGTGAAACATGGTGGTGGTGGTAGTACCATGGTTTGGGCCTGTTTTGCTGCATCTGGGCCAGGACGGCTTGCCATCATTGATGGAACAATGAATTCTGAATGATATCAGAGAATTCTAAAGGAAAATGTCAGGACATCTGTCCATGAACTGAATCTCAAGAGAAGGTGGGTCATGCAGCAAGACAACAACCCTAAGCACACAAGCCGTTCTACCAAAGAATGGTAGGAGGACCTGAAGTGAGCAGCTAATGTGAGGAAACCCACCAACATCCCAGAGCTGAAGCTGTTCTGTACGGAGGAATGGGCTAAAATTCCTCCAAGCCGGTGTGCAGGACTGATCAACAGTTACAGGAAAAGTTTAGTTACAGTTATTGCTGCACAGGGGGGGGGGCACACACACAGATACTGAAAGCAAAGGGTCACATACTTTTGCCACTCACTAATATGTATTTGATCATTTTCCTGAATAAATAAATGACCAAGTATAATATTTTTGTCTCATTTGTTTAACTGGGTTCTCTTTATCTACTTTTAGGACTTGTGTGAAAATCTGATGATGTTTTAGGTCATATTTATGCAGAAATATAGAAAATTCTAAAGAGTTCACAAACTTTCATGCACCACTGTAGTTAGATGACCATCATCAGAATTCAAGATGTTATTTAATAAGCATAGATTAAAGGACAGAAGATGAATATCAGTAGTGGGAATAAACACTTTAGATTTTGGAATGTCACTGTACGGGTGGGGGATATGGGCTAAAATTCATATCATGATATTTTAAACTAAGACGATAATATCAAGATATCTTATCATGATCATACCAAAAAATAAATACAGTAGATGAGACTTGATTTAGATTTTTTACTCTTTATAATTTATAAATGCCATTCAAAAGTAGTCAAAATGTGAGTTATTTCAGAAGAAATCCTTGCTTTTCCACATGTTTGCCAGTTGCAGAGGTTTATGTGTATTTTGTCTTGTGTGAATAGCGGGGCTGTTTCTGTTTCACTATTTTTGGGTTTATCACAGTATCCATGGTATGGAAAATTCCATATCATGGATGGAAGCGTCATACCGATATTAAGTACCATCAAGGGTGGGCGATATGGTCAAAATATATCACAGTATTTAAAGCCATTTTCACGATACACGATATTTATCACGATACACGTGATCGCGGACCAAATGCATCAGTGGTGATATTCTTAAAAACTACTATTCAAATATTATCCCGTACTTAGTAAAGTGATTTATATTCAATATGTGCTGTGTCCAATTACACAGGAGTAATTACAGCCTTTATAATGGAACATGCAGTTGGTCAGTGTTCTCAAAGGACTGACGATATTTATTGTCTATCACAATAACTAAATTTATCATGATATGCTTTTAGTTATAATTTGCATTCAGCAGAGTTTTGTCAGGCGATAAGGCTTGGCTTTGAGTCAGCATTTCCAATTTATCCCAAAAGTGTTCAATAAAGCTCCTTCACACCAAACTCAACAGACCGTTTCAAAGTTGATGATGATTGACTGAAGTTGAAGCATGAAAAATCACTCTAGAGAATGTGATTCCTCCACTCCAGGGTCCTACAGTCATGTTCTTTTCACCACCATCAATGCTTGGCATTACGCATGGTTATTCTAGGCTTGTTTGCAGCCATGGAAACCTAATCCATGAAGATGCATTGCAACACACATTTTGTGATTACATTTTGACAGTACGCTCACCAATCGTATGCAAATTTTAAACAAAGTACTGTGCAAAACTCTTAGGCCACCATTAGATTAGATATACAATTCTTTAGGCAATTACATAACGACCATATATAATTATTTCTTCTTCTCTTTATTAGAATACAACAAATCAAGAGATTTGTTTATATTAAATGTTTCAATAGGCTAAAGTAGCAAGACCTTCTACAGTCTGAAGAAGCTTGATCAGAAATGGTCTTTTTGGAATTGTAGCAGCCAAGAAACCACTTTTTCGGAAGAGGAACAGGGTGAAAAGGCCAAGATTTGCTAAAGCTCACAAAGATTGGAATAAAGATCAGTGGAAAAGAGGATTTATGGAGTTTTGAAATTTCTGGGTCCAATAGTCAACTGTATGTTAAATATGGTCACTATACTCTTACAAAAACAACAAATCTAGTGGTGGCCTAAGACTTTTGCATGATATACATAACATTCAGTAGTAAGGTAGATTAAACAAGGCGCAAATGTCAACCATGAAGTAGAAAATCTGTACAAACAGGCTTTATTCTTCACATGATACAGTACAAATCGTTAAGAACATTATAAAACGAGCATCAATCAAAAGTATACATGCATTCCATAAAACATGTTGCACTTTTCAAACAACTGTAATACTTTGCTTAAAAATCTGATATCTAATTGCAGCCCTGCAGACCAAAGCCCATTCAGCACAAAGCCTTAGTTCTCATCTAAAGCTCCTGGTCTAAGCATAAAACAATAACAGTTACTGCCATTGTGTACATTACTGAATTACTGGTAAGAGGTTCAGTGTTAGCTCTGTTACATAGCTAACAATAGCCAAGTTAGCAGGCAGTTACTTTGGCTAATCTAGCTAATAATAGCTTAATCAGCCAGCTAATTGTAGCGTAGTGTAGTTAGATTGCTAACAATACCCACATTACCTAGTAGCAGCATATATTACAAGCTAAAAAATATGTTACATAGCTAACAAATGCCAATTTAGCTATTGTTAATTTACTTAAAAGCAAACAAAAATCAGTAAATAAATGCTTTTTGGGACCTCTGGTGAACAAACACTTTTAAATGAACAGTTAGCATGTTGATTATGTTCCCAAACTTTACCAAAATGCCAGCGGATTGTCTGGAAAGATGGCAAACCATTTGCACAAATTCTAGATGTCATTTTGCGCGTTAAAAAATAAACGTAAATTCAGCAAAAACATATTTTAGTTTGTTACCTGAAGAACCTGACTTCTTTGGTCGGCTGTAGCTGATTGCAGGTTGACGCAATGTTGATTAGCATGGAAAAGCTAGTTCATGTTAGGTAGCTAACAACAGCTAAAGGTTAGATTAACTGATCAAGGTTGGCTAGCTAAATAACCAACCGAAGTACTTATCTAGTAACAAATAGTCAGAATTACTCAACCTTGCTAAAGCTTAAACCTCCCATTTAAAGTAATGACAGAACTCTAACTTTTAATCAGTGTTAATGTATGAATTTTAACTTTAGAAAACTGATAAATTAATAAACTATCTAGCTAATGGCATCCATGTTAGGTGTCTAACAAATGCCAACGTAGCTGGTTAGCTTTATTTAGCTAGGTATACAAAGCAACTATTAGCTATGTTGCTATAATAGAAAAGCCAGCAAGTTAATGTTGATTAGCTACCTAACAATTCAGTAACATTTAGTTAGCCTAAAGGTGTCAGACCCAGATGCCACGTTTGGTAAAAAGGGTTGTGGAGGAAAAAAATGGCGACTAAATGATCAACAATAAAGCAATACTTGAAAAAGGCCTGGTGTTAACAAGTTTAATCTTCCACAAAGTAATGCGAGAAATCTCAGCTTTGATCAATGTTAATTCCTCAGTTTTAACTTGAGCAATTAATAAATTATCTAGCTAATGGCATCCATGTTAGGTATCTAAAAAATCGAATTTAGCTGGCGGTTAGTTTTATTTAGCTAGGTATAAAAGGCGATCATTAGCTATGCAGCTACGATAGATAAGCCAACGAGTAGTCACTTGATTGAGTAACAATTGGTTAGTTAGCTTACAGAGTCATAACCAAACGTTTTGCCATGCTTGGAAAATGAGAAAAATGAGAGAAAATAAGAAATATATTCTATAAAATAACAACTAAAACATTTGCCTACCTAGTGAACTAGCTAAATATATAGCTACATAACTTTCACTGAATTTTCACTGGATTTCTGTGACATGTTAATGTAACCAGCTAACAACAGCTCAGTGCTGCCTAGCTATATTAGTTAGCCAGATGACACTATGCTAAAGTTGCAAGATGGGTAACGTTAGCTGCTACATATCATTAACTGCTAAAGCCTTTACCTTACGATAGACATCCACGTTGCTTGAGTGTTGATAAAAAGCAGCTCACATTGTCGTCGGGTGAAAGTGAGTCAGTGAAACCGTGACAGTTTAATAACATTGCATAGTTTTTTATAATAAGGAAAGCTGGATAGCTAAAAACGTATCTTTGGTGTGTTCTTGCTAGCTAATGTTAGCCAAGTTACACGAATAACAAAATGTACAATTGGTTTAAAAGAGCAGGACCTTCGTTCAACCCAGCAGGGTGTTGTTCTGCCCGTGCTGAGGCCTCATATAGTCCGTCTGTAGGGCTGCAGTTAGATCAGTCTGCACCCACAGCTAAATAAGCAGATGATAAATATTGTAGTATAGTGTCTGCGTCCTTAGATAAACAGTTTATGGATGCTGTAGTTCAGTCTCTGAGGTGATACATCAACAGTCAGTATTGTACTATAGTATGTGAGGGGCAGAGGAACAGTTACTGTACTATGGTCTCTGAGGAGGAGATGAACACATGGTACTATAGTGTCTGTGGCAGAGATAAAGCGTTATTGTACTATAATCTCTGATGGGCAGATAAGCCGTTACTGTACTATAGTCAATGAAAGAGAGAGGAACAGGTATTGTACTATAGTCAAATGAAAGAGAGAGGAACAGTTATTGTACTATTGTCTCTGAGGGGCAGATAAGCAGTTATTGTACTATAGTCTCCGAGGGGAAGATAAATGGTTACCATACTATAGCATGCGAGGGGCAGATGAACAGTTATTGTATCTCTGAGGTAGCGATAAAAGGTTATTGTACTATAGTCTCTGAGGCAAAGAGGAAGATTTAACTATAGTCTGTGGCAGAGATAAACAATTATTGTACTATAGTCTCTGAGGGGCAGATAAGCAGTTATTGTACTATAGTCAATGAAACAGAGAGGAACAGTTATTGTACTATAGTCTCTGAGGAGAAGATAAATGGTTATCATACTATAACATGCGAGGGCCAGATGAACAGTTATTGTACTATAGTCACTGAGGGGAAGATAAATAGTTATTATACTATAGCATGTGAGGGGCAGATTAACAGCTATTGTACTATGGTCTCGGAGGGGCAGATGGACAGTTACTGTACTATAACCTCTGAGGTAGAGATTAAAGGTTATTGTACTATAGTCTCTGAGGCAAAGAGGAAGATTTAACTATAGTCTCTGAGGTGGAGATGAACACATTGTACTATAGTGTCTGTGGCAGAGATAAATTGTACTATAGTTTCTGAGGGGCAGATAAGCAGTTATTGTACTATAGTCAATGAAAGGGAGAGGAACAGTTATTGTACTATAGTCTCTGAGGGGCAGATAAATAGTTATACTATAGCATGTGAGGGGCAGATGAACAGTTACTGTATCTCTGAGCTAGAGATAAACGGTTATTGTACTATAGTCTCTGAGGCAGATCGGAAGATTTAACTATAGTCTCTGAGGTGGAGATGAACAGTTATTGTACTATAGTGTCTGAGGGGCAGATACCGGTTTCGTACTAGAGTCTTTGAGGGGCAGATAAGCAGTTATTGTACTATAATCTCTGAGGGGCAGATGAACCGTTACTGTACTATAGTATCTGTACTACAGTGTGTGATGAGCAGATGAACAGTTTCTGTGCTATAGTGTCTGTACTATAGTCTGAGGGGCAGATACCGGTTCCGTACTATAGTCTCTGAGGGGCAGATACCGGTTCCGTACTATAGTCTCTGAGGGGCAGATTCCGGTTCCGTACTATAGTCTCTGAGGGGCAGATTCCGGTTCCGTACTATAGTCTGTGAGGGGCAGATTCCGGTTCCGTACTATAGTCTCTGAGGGGCAGATTCCGGTTCCATACTATAGTCTCTGAGGGGCAGATGAACAGTCTAACAGATGCAGTAGATACTACAGTCTATATAAGGGCTGCTCTCAGGGTTGGCTCGCTGCTCGTGCAGTGTTGGCCGAGTGAGCGCGTTCGCTTTTGGCTACCGGAGTAGAGCTCTGGATGGTGGGCGTTTGGGACGAGCTGTCCACATGGCTGCGTCCCAAAACAGCCCCAGAGTGCCTACACTTAGGAGAACCACACTGGCAGCTGAAGTACTTCCTCTTAATCTCCCAATACTGATCTCCATAATCGAACCTAAGATTAAAAGCAATAAATATAAGTACAGGGACAGAGGCATGGATATAAGAGCTGACAGATAAGGAATTTTAATAAATAAATAAGTAAATAAAACCCTCATCCACTGCATTGCATCACAACCTAAAACTCAAACTACAAGCACCCCCATTAATTACATAAACTATTAAATGAATTCAAACACCTTAAAAATAAGTTTAATGGTAATAAAATACTGAAACTGCCAAGCCTTGAGCAAGACCACAATTGCTGGGACTGTACAGTATGGTTTAGCTCTCTGCTAGATGACCAAATGTAAACCAAACAGATCAGTAATACCATTGTTTTTTGGGTTTTACATTTACATTTACAGCATTTAGCAGAAGCCCTTATCCAGAGCGACTTACAATTGATACAGTCTTACAATTAACCACGTCGAGGTTAAGGGCCTTGCTCAAGGACCCAACAGTGGCAGCTTGGCAGAGGTGGGATTTGAACCCTGGACCTTTTGGTCCATAGTCCAGTACCTTACCCGCTAGGCTACCACAGTCCCAACTTCCCCAGAACTTACTAAGACATTACAAAATGTAAAAAATCAATCTTGTTTTATTTTATTTTCTTACTATATACTTGTACTTATTTCTGGACTGGAAGCAAATGCCTGAAATAAATAAAAATATCTGCTAATTGAGTGAAATACGATTAAACAAAAAAGAGAAATGGGTGGAATTAACGTCCAATAACTATAGCAATTTGATAATGAGGACGTTAGTTTGTTTGTAGTTTAACACTACATCAGCCCCAGGGCTCCAGTCTTTGCAGGAATGATGATGAATACTAATGTGGGGGTTTAAAAGGCTAGATGAACGCTCTTAGGTCTGTTGCTCGTACAAATTTGATGAGTTGTCCGATTTGGGGCTAGCTTAGCATTTCGCTGGTTGCCAGGAGACATGATCTTAAAACTGGTTTTATTTAAGATCAGTCTGCAGTACAAGCACAATCAGCGCTCTGCACTGAGCTCAATAAAGACACACTAACCCCTCAGAGTCACATGACATGAGCAGGTATGTCGGCCACACGCTGTGTCTAGTCACCAATCTTCGGGACGCTTGGACTCCCTGCACTTAAGAGCCTACAGTTGTGTACATAGGCACTGGAGTACAAAATGTTTCCCAAAACATAACTGATATAAGACAATGCTTTCCCTTTCTGGCTACCAGTTTGCGTTTGGAGTGTGTGTTTTTATTTTCAGCTTTGCTACTGCATTCTAAGATCGATTGGTGTGTGAGCGGGTGCTTACCCGAGCTCTTCTCCAGCCTGTATGGCTTTGCAGGAGAACAGAGCGACGCGTGGGAAGCGCAGGTCCTGGTGTCTGGTGAACACTCGCACAGGAAACAGATTGGGCTCGCACAGGTGATTCAAAAACCTACTGACATTGCCATAAAACTTGGCGTCGATGCAGTAAATCTCGCCAACCTGCGAAACACATTACAAGCATTTACTCCAGCCAAGGGTACGAGCAGGGGCACTTCCACTACAGCATTACAGGAGCTGCAGCAGAACCTGCTGGCCAGAATTACACCAATGAGGATGGGTTTCACCTTTTAAGTCGCAAAAACTTTTTAAGCCACAATTACTTTATTCTCCAGGTTGAACAGGTAGGCGTCGTTTTCTCTCACGTTCGCTTCTCCATCTGAGATGATCTCACCAGCGAACCTGCAGAGACACAGGAGCCGCAGGGTAAAAGCATTTGACCCAAACAGCATGAAATTCATCACGGATGAATAATTAATAATAACCATTACGGTCTCGTTTCCCTGCTCCATTTCACATTCAATTAAAATCCCTTTACTGGAAAGGCTCTGAGAGTTACTATTCGAGGTGCAAGGCGTGTGCGATATTCTGAATAGTTACACATGATCAAGCTTTAAAACATGATCAAGCATTGGGTGGCCAGATCCCTTTTTGAGTCTTGGTCCTCCCAAGGTTTCTTCCTTATAATGTTTAGGGGGTTTTTCCTTGCCACTGTCTCCCTAGGCTTGCTCAATTTGAGACTGGACGTAGATATTAGAAGGTAATCTAAAATTGTAAAGTTGCTTTGAGACAATGCTCCATTGTAAAAAGCGCTATATAAATACATGTGACTTGACTATGGTCAAGAAGGTCCAGGGTTCAAATCCCACCTCTGCCAAGCTGCCACTGTTTGGTCCTTAAGCCAGGCCCTTAGCCCACAATTGCTTGGACTGTAAATTGTAAGTCAATTGTAAGTCATTATGGACAAAGCAGTCTGCCAAATGGCATAAATGTAAATGTAATCAGGTAATGAGAAAGCCGGGTTTACATGAATCTGATTTCTACTACAACCAGGCAATAATCTCACAGAAATGTGTGACAAACTTCAAATTTTTATAATTCAGTTCTTCATTTTCTCAAGTATATACTGCGTTTCAGAGAAACAAAGCGCCACAGTCATTTGAAATTCAAATAAAACCAGGTCTTTAGAATAAGCGGACCTGGCAACCGTGTTGGTTAGGCTTGCTCACATGCGCAGACTGAGATGACCGACTGAAATCTTGTATACGTACTATAAGAAATCTGTTTACTGGAAATAAAATCCAGCTTTTTTATCGGATTTCTGAACCTGATTTCTAGATCGGAGATCCATGGCACGTTTAATTCCAGAGTTGCCAGATCCTGAGAGAAACACACTGCCACAGTCATTTGAATGAGAGCGCAAAAGTAACCTGGTCTTTAAAATAAGCAGACCTGGCAACCATGGTGGTTAGGCATGCTCGCATATGAAGACTGAGATGACCGATCGAAATCTTGTGTACGTGCTATAAGAAATCTGTTTACTGGGGTAAAATCCAGCTTTCTTTATCGGATTTCTGAACCTGATTTCTAGATCGGAGAGCCATGGCAGGTTTAATTCCGGGGTTGCCAGATCCTGAAAGAAACAAACCGCCACAGTCAATGGCATAAGAGCGCAAATGAAACCAGCTCTTTAGAATAAGCGGACCTGGCAACCGTGTCGGTTAGGCTTGCTCGCATGCGCAGACTGAGAAGACCGAATGAAATCTTGTATACGTGCTATGAGAAATCTGTTCACTGGAATAAAATCCAGCTTTCTTTATTTGATTTCTTAATCCGATTTTGAGATCAGAGTACACTTTATTACGTGAGCACAATCAGATAACTGCAGAAATCCAACTACGAACAGATTATTTAGTGCATGCTAACTCACTGAGGGGCCATTCATGGGGCTGGTAACACCTGTCACACAAACATAACTGCTTTTAATGGAAGTGAAACAGAAGGCCATACTCGCAGACGAAGGCTCCTTCGGGGATATCCTGCAGTGCTTTCACACCCCAGCCCATTTTGGCAGTCCGGAAGACTTGCAGCCGTACCCTAACAACGCACAAATGTAAAAAATACTCCGATGCATGTTTTGAATTTTTGTATCAATATAAAAAAAAAAAAAAAAATTTTACAAGTAAAAGAACTTTAATGAAACAACTGCTAAAAATACATATAATGGGCAGCCATTTTCAAGGACTACATATTTAAATACTCTGCTCTTACCGCAAGCGGTTCTGAACCACTCGATTCCGGCATGTCCTCCAGCACGAACAAGCGTGGTTACACTCAAACAGGAATGGTGGGTCGTCCCTACAGAAGTCCTTCTGCAGATGACCCTCCTGCACTCGGTAAAGATAATACACTCAGAGCATGATAATCAGACCGATCCGACATCATAGTGAAGAATCCATTAATTCATTCATTTATATACAGTGGTGTGAAAAAGTGTTTGCCCCCTTCCTGATTTCCTATTTTTTGCATGTTTGTTACACTTCAGTGTTTCAGAACATCAAACCAATTTAAATAGTAGTCAAAAAAAACACAAGCAAACACAAAACGCAGTTTTTAAATGAAGGTGTTTATTATTAAGGGAGAAAATAATCCAAACCTACATGGCCCTGTGTGAAAAAGTGATTGCCCCACTCCCTTGTTAAAACATAACTATGGTTTATCACACCTGAGTTCACTGTCTCTAGCCACACCCAGTCCTGGTTATTGCCACACCTGTTCTCCACCAGGACATCACTTAAATAGGACCTGCCTGACAAAGTGAAGTACACCAAAAGATCCCTAAAAGCTACACATCATGCCGAGATCCAAAGAAATTCAGGAACAATTGAGAAAGAAAGTAACTGAGATCTATCAGTCTGGAAAGGGTTATAAGGCCATTCCTAAAGCTTTGGGACTCCAGCGAACCACAGTGAGAGCCATTATCCACAAATGGTGAAGACATGGAACAGTGGTGAACCTTCCCAGGAGTGGCCGGCCGACCAAAATTACCCCAAGAGCCACAAGCAAGTCATCCAAGAGGTCACCAAAAAATACCCCACAAACAACATCCAAAGCAAATGCAGTAAAGTGACTGAGTCCGGTGGTAGTGTGATGGTCTGGGGCTGTTTGCGCTCAGGACTGGAAGGACTTGCTGTGATAAATGGAAACTATGAATTCTGAGTTACCCAAAAAAGCCTGAAGAGAATGTTCCGGCCATCTGGTCTGGACCTCAAGCGGAAACGAAACTTGGGTTTCTGCAGCAGAACAATGATCCAAAAAAACACCAGCAAGTTCCACCTCTGAATGGCTGAGAAAAAACAAAATGAAGACTTTGGAGTGGCCTAGTGAAAGTCCTGACCTGAATCCTACTGAGATGCTGTGGCATGACCTTAAAAAGGCTGTTCATGCTGGAAAACCCTCCAATGTGGCTGAATTACAACAATTCTGCAGAGATGAGCGGCCAAAATTCCACCACAATGCTGTAAAAGACTCACTGCAAGTTATGGCAAACGCCTGGTTGCAGTTGTTGCTGCTAAGGGTGGCCCAACCAGTTATTAGGTTTAGGGGGCAATCACTTTTTCACACAGGGCCATGTAGGTTTGGATTTTTTTCTGCCTTAATAATAAACACCTTCATTTAAAAACTGAATTTTGTGTTTACTTGTGTTGTCTTTGACTAATATTTAAATTGGTTTGATGTTCCGAAACATTTAAATGTGACAAGCATGCAAAAAAATAGGAAATCAGGAAGGGGCAAACACTTTTTCACACCACTGTACTCATACAGTTATACAGTAAATACTGCTGTCAATGACACATTACACAACAAGATATTAACTGTCTGCATCTTACCCTGTTGTACCAACAGCGTGTGCTGAGCTGGCCACAGATGCAGCTGCTGGAGGAGCAGTCGTCTTTACACGTGCAGTGCTGTAATCACAGAAACACATACACATAAAAAACATCTGGTTGGTCAGACACATAATTATGCCCATTTTCACCTAGTTCTGCTTCCTAGCTGTAATTTCAAAAACGATTACAAAAAGTTACTTCTTTATTTTTTTTTACAAATTGTTTTTAAGCCATTTTCCAGGTAAGGACCAACTGTTGGTAACAGGATTACCTGAGGATCTGAGTTAAGGCCTGTAACATGAAAGTCAGGTGGTGCGGTTACGGGGTCCTGTGATGGACACAAAATGTGGCTCTTCTGCCCGTGCCCAGTAAATTCCAGGATAAGCTCCACATAAGTAACTGTCTTATTCTCACTTTTAAGGGTGCCCTATTAATATGGTCTTGGACTCGTTTGCTGCTATAACATTCTCCACTCGTCTGTAAAGGCTTTACACTAAATTTTGGAAGATGACTGCAGGGCTGTCCAATTGTGACATGCTTTGCAACAGTCCATCCAACTCTACTCAATATCCATATGCAAAATAATTCAATTCATGGACAAGACAGAAACTGAAATATTGGAAAGTCTGAAACGTAACCCAAAACTGAAGAAAGTTTGCTTGAGCAGTTTTTAGGGCAAAAATATTCAACAACTGTCACCAAATTAGAGATGTTCTTGCTCCTAGATATATCCAAATCACAGTAAAAACCATAGCTGTTCTTTATTTTAAGCACCTGTTAGTAACCTGACTGTTAACAAATCTAGTAGATTCTGTTAACATACAGTAGTGCATGAAAATTTGTGAACCCTAATAACTGCAGCTGAACGTTTCCTGTAGCTGTTGATCAGTCCTGCACACCGGCTTGGAGAAATTTTAGCCCATTCCTCCTTACAGAACAGCTTCAGCTCTGGGATGTTGGTGGGTTTCCTCACATTAGCTGCTCACTTCAGGTCAACAACATTTCCCTTGGATTAAAGACAGGACTTTGACTTGGTCATTCCAAAACATGAACTTTATTCTTCTTTAACCATTCTTTGGTAGAACGGCTTGTGTGCTTAGGGTCGTTGTCTTGCTGCATGACCCACCTTCTCTTGAGATTCATTTCATGGACAGATGTCCTGACATTTTCCTTTAGAATTCTCTGATATAATTCAGAATTCATTGTTCCATCAATGATGGCAAACCGTCCTGGTCCAGATGCAGCAAAACAGGCCCAAACCATGATACTACCACCACCATGTTTCACAGATGGGATAAGGTTCTGATGCTGGAATGCAGTGTTTTCCTTTCTCCAAACATAACGCTTTTCTTAAACCAAAAGTTTTCTATTGGCTCCGCGACCCAGTTACCAATCCGTGCACTGATTTAAAAAGTACGACTCTCACACCCCAGTAGCCTTCTGGCTTGTCCACGTGATCTTTAGCAAACTGCAGACGAGCAGCAAATCAGAGCACACAGGGCTTGACGGGTGGGGCTCCGCGGCGGGCTGCTTGTCTGTCGACCGTGATTTCGCTCTTGCAACCCTGCACGCCACCGCATTGTTGTTCAGTGTTCTTCCTGATGGTGGCACACGACATGAACATTCAATTAGCCCATGTTGGAGAGGCACTTCAGTTGCTTAGAAGGTACCCTGGGGTTCTGTTTGTGGTACACTCGCACCAACTATGGAACGCCTGATACTATAGAGTGTGATCTTTGTTTTGCGCTTTCGACCACTCCTGGTGTGAGCGGTACAATGGTCTTGAATTTCCTCCATTCGGTTACCACAATCCGCGTCTGATGTGGACGCCGGTGGAGTCCAAACTCTTTAGAGATGTTTTTGTAACTTTTCCAGTCTGATCGAGCATCAACAACTTCTTTCTTAGGTCCGCAGAATATCTCCTCTGTTCGTGCCATGATACACTTCCACACCAAATATCATGTGTTGTGAGACGCAGACTTGGAAGTCCCTGTTCTTCGATAAAACCAGGGTGCCCACTCACACCTGATTGTCATCCCATGAGTGAAAACACCTGACTCTAATTTACCTCAAATCATTAAGCTAAGGCATAGAGGTTTGCACATACTTTTGCCACACTCACTGTAATATGTAATATTGGCCGCTATTTTCCTAAAAAATAACATTTGGTCCCAAGTATATTTTTGTCTCATTTGTTTAACTGGGTTCTCTTTATCTACTTTTAGGACTTGTGTGAAAATCCGATGATGTTTTAGGTCATATTTATGCAGAACTATAGACAATTCTAAAGGGTTCACAAACTTTCAAGCACCACTGTATAATGTAATACGACCATAATCTCACCTGTAAGTGAGAGATATTCTCATCGAGGTTCATCTGGGAGGTGAAGCAGTTCTCTGGGATGTATTTGAAGTCATTAGGGAAGGGGGCTTGGTCCACTCCATTCACACAGGTCACTGGGACTTCCTCGTACCCCCGAGACAGATCACTGTGCATCATCACATTAATAACATGGGTATACCGATGACACGATGTATTGTGACGCAATCTAATTATGCCATCCAATAAAATTGCATTTTTTGAACGACAGAAGCTGAATTTGAAATCGAGGATGTTGAAAAACTGACCTAAGGTAGCTTAAAGCGTTTTTGTTTACATTTTACCCAAAAAAAAGTGCATCGCTGTGCATTGTTTACAATTCAGAAATAAAAAAAAGAATGTCTTTCATGGAATGTCTTATCGTAAGAAAATCGAATCGCAACACCTGTATAATTCATTCATTATCTTAAGTAATGATACGACTCAAGTATTTACCTGCAGAGTAGCTTCTCTCCCTGCCGGTCTCGGCCTCTGCGAGCATCGTTCAGCTTCTTGCTGGTGTTCAGGACGGTCCACACTTTAGAGTTCACACTACAGCAGTCCAGAGCAGACTCTCCCTCCTTATTCTTCATGTTCACGTCTGCTCCTCTGGACAGGAAGAGCCTAAACACAAAGCACCCAATTACACCAATGAACTAGCCTTCAGCACGGGTCTCAAATCTTCCCAGTGGGGAATGTAGGAGATAAAATTCATATTGTCATGATTAAACTAGATGCCTCATTAGTCTCAGGTTACTTTTACTAATCTTACTATTTTACTGTGCCAGTGCTGGAGCCTTTTGAAGCAACCAGGCAGACACCATGCACTCGATCACCCAAGGTATAAACAATCTCTAAAGCAAGTTCTACCAAGCCATCTGTATGTAAAACTAAAGAATATAAGACTGTTTATACAATAAATATTTCACTAGCTTACATTGGTCTCTGATATTTCTTTTCTTTGAAAGTTCTGGTCATAAAGCTTTATGTTCCTTAGAAGACAAATTTTTCGTGGCTGTGTTCAGTTGCAAATTATGAAAAATACAAGTAAACGATCATCTCAACATCCATTCGCTTTAATGACCTAATAATTATAACAGCAAATTAAAATCTGTCCTTTAACTCTGGACGCTGTGGCTGTAAACAGCTGATCTAATTTTAAAAAAGGTTCAAAGTGTGTATATTTACTGGTATAAATATTATTTATCATAATTTGATGTTTTGTTTAATTTATTTTCACGAACACTGATTTACTCCATTAACTGCATTAACTACTTGCATAAGTAACAGCTATGGATTTACCTACTTAAAGGTTTAAAGTGTTTCAAAGGCGATACTGCATTGCCTGTTCTGTGTGCAGTGTTGCTTCCTCTTGGTTGTGTGCAGCCAGAGAGGTGTGTGTGTTTATGTTTACATATCATCGTGCACGTTTATATTTAGATTCTACAGTGTGTGTGATTGTTAATGTGTGCTTGTAACTGTTGTGTATATCCTGGAGGGGGCGATATGTCTAACAGTTTAAGCTTTGGCAGTCCAATCGTGTTTACAGCGGGCTCTTTTTAAAGAATTTAATTGTAAATAATGGTGGAAAATAAGTATTTGGTCAATAACAAAAGTTCAACTCAATACTTTGTAACATAACCTTTGTTGGCAATGACAGAGGTCAAACGTTTCCTGTAAGTCTTCACCAGGTTGGCACACACTGTAGCTGGTATTTTGGCCCATTCCTCCATGCAGATCTCCTCTAGAGCAGTGATGTTTTGGGGCAACACGGACTTTCACTCCCTCTACAAAATTTTCTATGGGGATGAGGTCTGGAGACTGGCTAGGCCACTCCAGACCTTGAAATAACTTTGTACGAAGACACTCCTTCGTTGCCCCGGCGGTTGTTTGGGATCATTGTCATGCTGAAAGACCCAGCCCACGTCCATCTTCAATGGATCTCACTGGATTGAGTTGAGTTTTTACCAAAAAGTTCTATTTTGGTTCATCTGAACCACATGATATTCTCCCAATCCTCTTCTGGATCATCATATGCCTCTCTGGAAACTTCAGACGGAGCCTGACCATGTACTGGCTTAAGCAGGGGGACACGCCTAGCACTGCAGGATCTGAGTCCCTCTCGGCGTAGTGTGTTACTGATGGTAGCCTCTGTTACTTTGGTCCCAGATCTGCAGGTCATTCACAGGTCCCTACGGAGTCTGATTTTTGCTCACCGTTCTATGACATTTTGCCCCAAAGGATGAGGATCTTGCGTGGGGCCCCAGAGCAAGGGAGATTATCATGGTCTTGTAGGTCACCCATTTTATACAATTGCTCCCACAGTTGATTTATTCACACCAACCTGCTTGCTATTGTAGATTCACTCTTCCCAGCCTGCTGCAGGTCTACAATTTTCTTCCTGGTGTCCTTCGACAGCTCTTTGGTCTTGGCCATGGTTGAGTTTGGAGTCTGACTGTTTGAGGCTGTGGACAGGTGTCTTTTATACAGATAACAAGGTCAAACAGGGGCCATTAATACAGGTAACCAGTGGAGGACAGAAGAGCTTCTTAAAGAAGAAGTTACAGGTCTGTGAGAGCCAGAAATCTTGCTTGTTTGTGGGTGACCAAATACTTATTTTCCACCATGATTTACAATTAATTTATTTAAAAATCCTACAATGTGATTTCCTGGATTTTTTTGTCTCATTTTGTCTCTCATAGTTGAAGTGTACCTATGATAAAAATGACAGACCTCTCTCATCTTTCTAAGCAGGAGAACTTGCACAATCACTGGCTGACTAAATACTTTTTTGCCCCACCGTATCAGTAGCAATTATTGTTTCAAAATGTAAATGTTTTACAACAGCAACCTTCAAAACTCTGCAGTCTTCTTATGTTTTTATTTGGCAGACCTCAGTTTCCGGCTATCCCTGATGTCACTTCTGTTTATACCAAACAGGTCCAGCAGCATGTTTGTGCTGGATCTGAATCCATTTGAAAGTCTCGTTTGCAGTGGAAACCCATGGAGGCTCCAGCAGTGGGAACAGCACGTGCACTGGTTCCAATGAAAAAGCGCCCTCTCATTGGGATCAAGTCAATGCCCATGGCTCCACACTCACATAACACAGTCCAGCTGGTTCTGTCTGACTGCGATGTGTAGAGGCGAGTCTCCGTGCTTGTTGACGGCGTGCAGATCCGATCTGTTCTCCAGCAGCAGCTGAGCGATGTCACCACTGCCTGCAAACGCTGCCCAGTGCAGACAGATATTCTCCTCCTAAAAAGGAGTCGTCAAGGGTCACGTCACAAATCACAGATTCTAATACGTTTTAATGGGACTGAGCACTGGCTGGACCAAACGAAGAGAAGCTCTTGTTATTCTAGACATAGCCACATCCAAACATTTCAAAAATATTTATTATAGGGCTGATGTACGGAATCTCATACTAAAACTAAAATCAGAAGGTTCTAGTGTGATCTATTGGACATGATTCTAGCTACCATCAAAAGCTGTATAATTTAACTAGGTTTATAGGAAGTACCATGTACAGCACTATGCAAAAGTCTTAGGCCACCATTACATTCAATATACTATTTTTAGCAACAGCAGTAATGACCATATAACTTATAATTATTTCTCAGTCTCTATATTACAATACAACCAGAAAATACACAATCTGTATGCAGCGTTTAAAAGAAAATAGCAACATCTGGCAGCTTTCTTCAAGACGCCAAGTTGCCCTTTATACAGTCGGAAGAACCTTGATCAGGAATGCGCCCTCTGTAAGGGTTGCAGTCAAGAAACCACTTTTCGGCAGGGGAACAGGGTGAAAAAGGTAAGATATGCTAAAGCTCACAAAAACTGGATGGAAGATCAATTGTCGACAATGTTATATATGCATTATACCACTGGTGAAACAATAACTCTAATGGTGGCCTAAGACTTTTGCACAGCACTGTGTATAAGATGTGGGTCAGGCCAGGTAACTGCAATGATCAGCATCTAGCCTGTTCACTCACCTTGTCTCTGATATGGATGTCGGCTCCCCTGGCGATCAGCAGCTTGACCTGTTCTTTGTTCATGTTTTCTGTTGCCCATGTGATTGGGGTCCAGCCTCCGTCATCCTGAAAGGTATAGATTTAAATACATAATAATAGAAACATGCGCTGCATGGTGTCCGTTTGCATATGGTTCCCTTGTATGTACAGTGGGGCAAAAAAGTATTTAGTCAGCCACTGATCTCCTACTTAGAAAGATGAGAGAGGTCTGTCATTTTTATCATAGGTACACTTCAACTATGAGAGACAAAATGAGACAAAACAATCCAGGAAATCACATTGTAGGATTTTTAAGAAATTAATTGTAAATCCATGTGGAAAGGAAAATTAAGTATTTGGTCCACCCACAAACAAGCAAGATTTATGGCTCTCACCAGACCTGTACTTCTTCTTTAAGAAGCTCTTCTGTCCTCCACTCGTTACCTGTATAATGGCACCTGTTTGACCTCGTATTGTATAAAAGGACACTGTCCACAGCCTCAAACATGTTCAGTCCAAACTCAACCATGGCTAAGACCAAAGAGCTGTCGAAGGACACAGGAAGAAAAATGTAGACCTGCAACAGGACTGGGAAGATGAATCACCAATAGGAAGCAGGTTGGTGGGAATAAATCAAATGTTGTGAGCAATTGTTAAGAAAATGAAGACGTACAAGACCATGATAATCTCCTCGATCTGGTGCTCCATGAAAGAAATCTCATCCAATGGGGTCAAAATTATCATGAGCACGGTGAGCAAAAATACAAGAACTTACACGGCGGGACTGATGAGACCTGCAGAGAGCTGGGACCCAACGTAACAAAGGCTAACATCAGCTAACACACTATGCTGAGAGGGAACCTCATTCCGCAGTGCCAGGCGCGTGTCCCCTGCTTAAGCAGTACCATGGCCGGCCCGTCTGAAGTTTGCCAGAGAAGCAGAGGAGGAACCAGAAGAGGATTGGAGAATATCTGGGGTCAGAAGAAACCAAAATAGAACTTTTTGGTAAAAAACTCAAAATTGTCATGTTTGGAGGAAGAAGAATGCTGAGTTTGCATCCCAAGACACACCATTACCTACTGTGAAGCATGGGGGTGGAAACATCATGCTTTGGGCTGTTTTTTCTGCAGGAGGGGACAGGACGGACGATCCGTGGAAGGGAAAGAATGACGAGGCGATGTATCGGGAAGATTTTAAGCAAAAACCTCCTTCCATCAGTGAGAGCATTTGAAGATGGAAACGTTTGGGCTGGGTCTTCCAGCATGACAATGAGCCCAAACACCACCGCTCGGCCAAAAAAGGAGTGGCTCATTTCAAGGTCCTGGAGTGACCTAGCCAGTCTCCAGACCTCAACCCCATAGAAAATTTGTGGAGGGAGTTGAAAGTCCGTGTTGCCCCAAAACATCACTGCTCTAGAGGAGATCTGCATGGAGGAATGGGCCAAAATACCAGCTACAGTGTGTGCCAACCTGGTGAAGACTTACAGGAAACGTTTGACCTCTGTCATTGTCAAGGTTATGTTACAAAGTATTGAGTTGAACTTTTGTTACTGACCAAATACTTATTTTCCACCATAATTTATTATTAAATTCTTAAAAAATCCTACAATGTGATTTCCTGGATTTCTTTCTCATTTTTCTCATTTTGTCTCTCATAGTTGAAGTGTACCTATGATGAAAATTACAGACCTCTCTCATCTTTCTAAGTAGGAGAACTTGCACAATCAGTGGCAGACTAAATACTTTTTTGCCCAACTGTATACACACACACACACACACACATCTCTATATATATATATATATATATATATAAAAACATTTTGAAATAAAAAAGTCTGAGATGAAAAAACATGTCAAGGATTTTTTTTTTCAAAAACACTTTTTGTTTATTTTTTGTTTATTTTTATCAAATGTCCTTTATAAGGGACAACAGGACATGGTATAGTAATTTTTTTTAATGTGTTTTGTTTTCCTTCTGCATCAGATCAAAAACTAAGTCCCAATGTCCACTACAGAGGACATTAAAAAAAAGTACACTTTTAAGTGGTTAAACACAAGTGCAAATCAGCAAAACTGCTTTTAAAATGAGCTAGAACTGTTTTCTACGAAAAAACATGTAAATTATAGGGTTTAGAAAAATCATTAATACATAGTATTCAACAATTTACTTCTCCTGCATCCGAAAGACATGGTCACTGAGATAGCAGCCATACTGAAAAAGCAGATCTCCGTTGCAAATGACACACCCCCACAAATGATACATCAGTGTAAAGGTCAGGATGTCCTCTAGATGGTGCATCAGCTTTTATCTCTGTAGGTTATATGGTTATTGAAATATTCTTTGTGAACTCATGTCCCCCACAGAGGACAAAAATGAATTATCAGGTCTTACGAGGATAATATGGTGTTCGTATAATATGCAATTTCACAGAACATATCGTGGATGCTAAGCTACGCATTTCAGTGAAGGTATGTGCCGGTTAACGACCAAGGTCTTAACAATAATAAATAAATATATAATAGGAAACAAAAACCTGCATTCATAGCAAGCTGTGTCACAGCGTGTACTTAATATACTTGTACTTATATGCAGGGCTGAGCCCCTAGAGGGCACTGTTACCTGTGTAATGCAGTTCTCTACAGTGAGAATAAACAGAACGCATGGCTTCAGTACAGCTCGTATAAGGTGCGAGTTCAAATAAATGAACTTTTAAGTTTACTTGCATATTTGAGAGGCTGACTGCAAATCCAACAGCAAGTGTATGTGCCTGTCCTATTGTAAGTAGTACTCCCACTACTTGCCTATTCTGGCTCACCTATAACTCTATAAACTGCTTCACATTCACTCGTTCAGTCTGTTTCATCTGGCATATCTTCCATGTTGATAGTGATACTGTCTATGAAGGTTATCAATACCAAGATTTTTGACTTCTGTTCATCAGGTCCATCACACCATCCTCTGAAGTGCTACGGCTTTTGCCTAGTACATTACTGTATTGTAGATAATTATCGTGAATTCCCAATAATTAAAAATGTGGTGGCATGAGGGATGCTGTGTAGCTAGTAGCACTCCACTCGTGTTTCCAATGGCTATTTTCCAATGTTTTATCCAATGCTTGCACACATTTTCTTGTGAACATACCTTTCATGTTTATATTGCAGTAATATAATGTCTGTCCATCAACAACCTGTTTCACACAACTCAACATGGTCATTAAACGACACACACCACTATATGACAAACTCCTTAGACATCGAGCATCTTAGGTGCAGTTTCTCGGTTACCTTACAGTTGACGTCTATAGAAGCAGATGCGAGGAGATGCTGTAAAATTCCAGTGTAGCCTCGTTGAGTCACCATATGAAGACACGTAGAGCCTCGAACATCCTGTGGGAAATCGTACAGCAGCGGTACAGTCAGCACAGCAACAAGTAGCTAGTACAAGTAGCTGTGTGTGTATATATATGTACAGTGGTGTGAAAAAGCGTTCCTGATTTGTCACACTTCAGTGTTTTGGAATATCAAACCAATTTAAATATTAGTCAAAGACAACACAAATAAACACAAAATGCAGTTTTTAAATGAAGGCGTTTATTATTAAACTCTGGTTTATCACACCTGAGTTCACTGTCTCTAGCCACACCCAGGCCTGGTTATTGCCACACCTGTTCTCAATCAGGACATCACTTAAATAGGACCTGCCTGACAAGGTGAAGTACACCAAAAGATCCTTAAAAGCTACACATCAAGCCGAGATCCAAAGAAATTCAAGAACAATTGAGAAAGAAAGAAGGTAATTGAGATCTATCAGTCTGGAAAGGGTTATAAAGCCATCTCTAAAGCTTTGGGACTCCAGCGAACCACAGTGAGAGCCATTATCCACAAATGGTGAAGACATGGAACAGTGGTGAACCTTCCCAGGAGTGGCCGGCCGACCAAAATTACCCCAAGAGCACAGCGATGACTCATCCAAGAGGTCACAAAAGACCCCACAACAACATCCAAAGAACAGGTCTCACTTGCCTCAGTTAAGGTCAGTATTCATGCCTCCATCATAAGAAACAGACTGGGCAAAAGTCTCAGTAAAATAACAGTCAAAGATGGTGGTGGTAGTGTGATGGTCTGGGGCTGTTTTGCTGCTTCAGAACCTGGAAGACTTTCTGTGATAAATGGAACTATGAATTCTGCTGTCTACCAAAAAATCCTGAAGGAGAATGTCCGGCCATCTGTTCGTGACCTCAAGCGGAAACGAACTTGGGTTCTGCAGCAGGACAATGAACCAAAACACACCAGCAAGTCCACCTCTGAATGGCTGAAGAAAAACTAAATGAAGACTTTGGAGTGGCCTAGTCAAAGTCCTGACCTGAATCCTATTGAGATGCTGTGGCATGACCTTATAAAGGCTGTTCATGCTGGAAAACCCTCCAATGTGGCTGAATTACAACAATTCTGCAAAGATGAGTGGCCAAAGTTCCTCCACAACGCTGTAAAAGACTCACTGCAAGTTATGGCAAACACTGGGTTGCAGTTGTTGCTGCTAAGGGTGGCAATCACTTTTTCACACAGGGCCATGTAGGTTTGGATTTTTTTTCTCTCTTAATAATGAACACCATTTAAAAACTGCATTTTGTGTTTACTTGTGTGTCTTTGACTAATATTTGAATTGGTTTGATGTTCCAAAACACTGAAGTGTGACAAATCAGGAAGGGGGCAAACACTTTCTGACACCACTGTATTAGTGTGAAATCGAAATCCAGATCATGTCTAGTTTATAATGAAAATTCAGCTCTATTCTCAACTCTTAACTCTGTGGAAGGGATGTCTGCTCGTACCTTGTGAGCTGTGGAGGCTCCGGCCTTCAGCAGGTACTGTACAGTCTCCGTGTGGTTGTTCTTACAGGCATCCATAAGCGGGGTGCGCTGATGACTGTCACACACGTCCAGGTTTGCTCCCGCCTTAGACAAACAAACGGGGGAATGCAACACAAGGAATCACTGGGCACGAATGAGCAGGACCAGCGAGCCAACAGAGCCACCGATAAGCTATTTCTAAAAGGACATGTCTCATTGTTTATCTATATAACAAATAAACATGTACAGAGAACAAATTCTAGACGCTATTACTGAGGGGGTAATCAGGTAAGAGGAATTAATAGACCAAAAATATATGGTAAAATCAAAAACTGATTGTTTCCTTGCCTAAGCTGTGCTGGTTCGATTGGAATCAGTGAGGAGTCATTTCATGAACTTCAGAGACATGAGACAAACGACCTGTGACCACCAGTTATCATCAAATACAGACCACCTAGTTTATTGAGTAGTGATAAAGAAACACGATATGCCACGTACGAGTGTTCAGGTCTGACCTGAAACCATATGACGTGTACATTTACATTTACAGCATTTAGCAGACGCCCTTATCCAGAGCGACTTACAATTGGTACAATCGTACAATCCAAGCAATTGTGGGTTAAGGGTCTTGCTCAAGGACCCAACAGTGGCAGCTTGGCAGAGGTGGGATTTGAACCCTGGACCTTCTGGTCCATAGCCCAGTATCTTAACCACTAGGCTACCACTGATTGTAATAACAATCAGGCTCTGCTATGATTGGGTTTGGGATAAAGAGGTAAATCGAGCATCCAAATCGTCCAATAACCCTCTGAGCAGTATGGATGAAGTTAATATGGGGTAGACATGACTCAGGAATGGTCAGACATGACTGGAAGAAATCTCTGAACACCATTTTCACAGGCTGTACCTGAACCAGAATGTGACAGATCTCTTTGTGGCCCTCGGCAGCAGCTGCATGGAGAGCAGCACGTCTCCTCTCGCTCTCTAGCTGCACGTTCGGGTCGACTCCTTCGACTGAGCAGCACCACAAATCACACAGGAACAGGAAGAGAAGCGTTAATGATCCGTACAAACATCATGTGGTGTCTTATTAGATACGGCTTCTTACCCAGCATCTGCATGACCGCCTGGAGCTCGCCACTCTTGGCTGAGAAGTAGAGCTGCTTCGGGGAAAGCTTGGACCTCTTGTGTCTAATATAGAAGATCATAATATTATGATAATAAATTGTTCATATGGCTAAATTAACGTTTCAGGACTGCAGCTCTGGTAAAGCATTCAAGAAATGAAGTAACCATATATTATACATGTTCCTTATACCGTTGCTAAGACAAAGGTATGTCTAATCTAAATGGTGGCCTGAGACTTTTGATATGCATTGTGTGGACAAAGTATGAAGCCTGATGCCAGTCAGACGACAGAAAAAGCAGTTCTGACTAAACCGAAAATACTATAAATGACCCTAATAACACTAGTGAGCCTGTGTGGGCGGGACAGCATTTATATAGTCACAGAATATAGATTTCTTGTTGATGATAACTTCTTCTGTCATACAAAGATGATTTTCAAACAATTCTGAGTTACTTCAATTAACAGAGATGCTTACATTCCATTCTCCAGTGTATCCAGGACCGTCTCCAGTGATCCAGCAGCAGGTGCTATGGGTTTACCAGAGGGAGCAGGGTCTGCTCTTGGGTTTCTACAAAACAAAAGGCCTGGAGAATGATGATCCTAGCTTATTAGATATGCTCCATGCGTCTGAAGCTCACTGATAAGCTGTTTCAGAGCTACAAAGCCGGGAACGTACTCGGCTGAAAGGGATTCCCTCTTGCCATTAAGCTGAGCCGCCGTGGCGAGGGCCGGCGTGGCAGGGACAGGGTTGGCGTTAAGATGGGTGACCTCTTTAGCCTGGCTGGCCTCCTCTCCGCAGTGAGGGCAGAAGAGCTGACCGCGGATGGTCGACGCACAGCTGCGGTGGAACCGGTGAGAGGTGTGTCCGTCCAGCTGGCATTCCATAAAGGTGCCCTGCATAAGAAACAATGAACGCTAGATAAATAAGCACATCAGGACTGTATATGCAATCATTTTTTTAGTCAAGATACATTGAGAACCGAATTTGAGTAGTCCCGATGTGTTATTAAGGCGTTAGCCACACTAGTATAACCATATTCAAATCAGTATGTACGTACAGTACCAGTGTTAAATTCGTTGATGTACGATTTGTCATAGTTTTCGTCAACAACCCTTTTCTTCTAACAAAAACGAGACGATGACTAAATTAAAACGAATGAAAAACAACAATAACTAGGACAACATGGACAATTTTGTCAACAAATAAAAACGAGACAGAAATGTTTGGCAGAGACGCCATCCAATCAGATCTGATTTAGTTTTGTGAAAGGTGGGGCCAAGTTAGGAAAAGATCCAATCAGAACTTGAGTATATGTGGGAAGGCGGGATGAGTTGGGTAGCGATCCAATCAGTAATGCCGTAAGACGTTTGATCTGACCTAGGAAGACAGTACTAGCTCGACAATGTCAACACCTGGGAGAAAGAGGAGGGTCAATATATGGACACATTTCTCATTGGATATCCAGGAGAACAAGACTCTTTATAAACCGTGTGGGCGCCATCTCCGGTAACAATACTACAAAGCTTAAACATCTGCAGGCATCGTCCTATAAATACAATAAAGCAGTGATTTACTTTGTCTGAAAAGTGCTCCTATTAGATTTAAGGAGTATTCAGGTAACATAACTCTTATACTAACTTTTATACTGCAATTATGAATAAATGCATATAGAGCATGCACATATATCCAATCTTCTGGTCTTATATGTCTAATAAATCTCATAATATATCATTTATTCTAACTTTTTGTTTATTTACTTATTTAACGTCACTATCAGCATCAGTGGCCATGTTCAAAAACATAAAGAAGATTACTTGAAGACAAGTCACATGTACACACACTCGAGTCAATGTCAATTTTAGCGTAATCAATTAACCTAACATGCATGTCTTTGGACTGTGGGAGGAAACCGGAGTACCAGGAGTAAAACCCGGGGAGGACATGCAGAGTCCACACAGATAGGACCCAGGCCACTCCACCCTGGGATTGAACCCAGGACCTCCTTGCTGTGAGGCGGCAATGCTACCCACAGCCCTTTTATTCCAACTTGATTCTATTCTACATTATCTCATGAGGGTCCACACCGAGTTTGAAGCAGATCTCAATGGAAACTGAGTTTTGGTGACCACATTACTGTGTACAGTTATTATAATGCATGCATGTAGACCTGAGCTTATATCTTAATTAGATCTAATAATATGTCATTCATTCCAACTTGATTCTATTCCGGAATATCTGCTGAATGTCCGCACCGAGTGTGAAGCAGATCTGTGGTGGGAGTCGAGTAATAACCACTTTAATGTATAGTGTTATTTTCAATGCATGCATGTAGATGTTTCATCTTAAAAGGGAAACGTTAAAGCATTTACATATTGCAATGTTTACATTTCATATTGTAGTCAACTAAAGCTACTGTAGACGTAGTCGACTATAATCTTATTATAATTAGTCGATGAAAACTAGACTACATTATGACTAAAACTAAATTAAAATTTGCTGTCAAAATTAACACTACAGTACCAGTCAAAAGTCTGAGCACAGCTTGGAGTCATTCTGTGTTTTTTCTTTATTTGTATCATTTTCCGCATTTAATATTAACATTGAAGACACCAAAACTATGAAGGAACACGTATGGAATTACGTAGTAAACACAAAAAGTGTTAAACGAACTACAATATGTTTTATACTTCAGATTTTTCAAAGTAGCCACCTTTTGCTTTGATGGCAGCTTTGCCCACTTGGCATTCTCTCAGTCAGCTTTAAGGTAGCCACCTGGAACGGGTTTCAATTAACAGGTGGACATTAGAGTTAACTTGAGGAATTTCATGCCTTCTTAATGGGTTTGTGACCATCAGCTTTCATGGCTGGAACAGAATCTAAAGTAAAGTATTGTGGTTTGTTTAACACCTTTTTGTTTACTACATGTTGCCGTGTGTGTTCCCTCATAGTTCGATGTCTTCAATATTAATCTACAATGTAGAAAACACTACAAAGTAAAGAAACCCACTGGGTGAGAAGGTGTGTCCAAACTTTTGACTGGTACTGTGTACGTATACTAACAAGTCGAGCAGGAGCACAGCCTGCTTTCACACTTTGCGAGGATCCGTTGGTTGATTTCAAGGATAATTGACCAGATTGTCACAAGGTACTGACCCAGGAGGTCACCCGACCTTCACCTTGCAGCCCCACTCAGGACTGACCCCAGGCCCTCAGCAACCACCACGACCAGCAGCTGGCAATATTCACTGAGCTACATTCATCCATAGTCTCTGTACTCACGGCTCTGCAGAATATGCCACAGCCTGGGCAGCTCTGGTGTTTGACCATGCCCGCTCGGTGGTCCTCACACAGCACCAGCAGGGGGATCCTCAGTGACGGACGCATCATCTCCTGTTTCTGGATGGGTCTGCGACACGAACTCAACTACGACCAGAGACAGAGCGGCAGAGTCAAAACCCAGCGGTTCCTTGAAGCTTTCAGAATGGATCATACAATAAACTAGTATTAGGAACTACTAAGAAAAGGGGTGTGTTTTTCATTTTTAAGCTGTACTACAAATAACAACATCTAAGAAAAAAAATCCAACCTGGTACAAAAAATAAGGGCATGTGCATACCTTCCCATCTACATTCTCCACAGCCATGCACTTTCCCTCTGCCAGCGTCACTACATCCTGGACACTGGGCGTCTCCATTCGGCAGCTGCAGAGAGGCGGCTCCATCATCTCGTCCTTCTCCACATTCTCCTTAACCTCAGGCAGGCCTGAAAACCAGTGTTTTTGCTAATTCAATATCAGACCAACATCAGTGCAGATGCAGCTTTACAGAGAAGAGAGAAAGACACAGTGCCTATGGCAAAATCATCATAGCCCTCTGAAACTCCTTCTTTTTTGTCTTTAAGCCTGAAATCAAACCTGAAATCAAATACATTTCAAAGTTTTATTTGCGAGAAAGTTTCGTTTTTAAACTAATAATGAAATGAAAAATTTGAATAACAGTTAGACAGGTGATGAGCCCCCTGATTCAGTGCTTCCATTACAGCCATCAGGACTGCTGTCTTCAAGTCCAACTGCACATTTTCTATGGGATTCATTCACAGGACGTTCATTTTCCAATCCTGAAGCCACTGCAATACAGTCAACTGCCAAACAGGCCAGCTTTGTATGCTTTCTATGTTGGCATAACATTTACAGCATTTAGCAGATGCCCTTATCCAGAGCGACTTACAATTGGTACAGTCTTACAATCCAAGCAATTGTGGGTTAAGGGTCTTGCTCAAGGACCCAACAGTGGCAGCGGTGGGATTTGAACCCTGGACCTTCTGGTCCAGAGCCCAGTACCTTAACCGCTAGGCTACCACAGTCTCTAATCCCACAGCATAAAGCACAGAGCAACCAATGTAAACCTCTACTTCTAGTCATTTACTTTAATTATAGGGAATTAAAATAAAAAAGGCTTTTTATTTAAAATATTATTTAAAAAAAACAAGCATTGTTTTGCATTGTTTACACTTCAGAAATAAAAAAAAACGATAAGAAAATCTAATCGTGAGCAGAACATCACACCCCTGGTGCTATCCACATACTAATAACGCTCTGAATGGGACTCGGAAGGATAATTAAAACCCCCGAAACTTTTTGCATCCTTCTACTTGTGCATTTTCACAACTTCATCCAGGAGCCCTTATGAAAGAGCCTTTCCAACCACAAATGATTTGCATTACCATCCAGTACTGGTAGTGGAATCCTCGAGGAACAGCAGGTTTTATTAATTAATTAATTCAAACCAACACAACTGATGTCGTGCACCTCATGAAAAGGCCCCAGAAAGCAACAGTTCAGTCGAGAAAAAGAGGCTAGAGGTGTGTGTGAGGTGTGTGTTTTTTTTCCACATTAAAACTTGAACATCCTTGCTTCAAAGGTGTAAATTATGCCCAAAAGAAAGTCAGTTCAAACAGTGCTGATGCAATGTTGTATTCATGTGGACATAAGGTGAAACCCCAGGGTAGCAGTTCCAGCAAAGCGAGAGCGCCACCGTCTGGATGTTCTCAGACATTTACTACTCTGTCTACATGTTAACTACATGTCTACATGACAATCTGGACTTATTCACCATTTTGGGTACCTTGGGTGTGAATAGATGTGAGCACGCTCTCCTGGGCGAGCGTGTGCAGAGGGAGCTCTGTATATTCTTCCGGTTTTATGTCCAATTTCTCTGGGGCTTTGACGTGCTTGCTCTGCAGCTCAGCAGCTCCCCCTGCAGCCGCTTTGCTGTGCTGCTTCTCTTTGCTGTTGGCTTTGAATGCTTTTTCTAGTGATGAGGGCACCCCTTTGAGTCTGGGTGACACCTCCTTCTGAAAAGAAGAAGACACAATAAGTTTTACATTTTAACACTTCAGCATTTTTACAATTAACTGTCACAGCGCCTCCGTTTCCAGCATTCCATCCCAGACTTTCACAAGTTCCCAGAAGCCACTAACCCAGCCCTGGAATTTTGGAGAGCCCAATCACCAGCTTTTCCGTAATCACACCCCCTGCTATTTAAACCCCTTGTCTGAAGAGTGTCAGAGCTGTGTTTATTTCAAGCCGATTTCAAGCCTTTGTTCCCCAAGCACTGTTTGTTTGCTAAATTCTGTTCTGATATTACCATAGTGGGACTGTGGTATCCTAGCGGTTAAGGTACTGGACTATGGACCAAAAGATCCAGGGTTCAAATCCCACTTCTGCCAAGCTGCCACTGTTGGGTCCTGGCGCAAGGCCCTTAACCCACAATTGCTTCGATTGTATCAATTGGAAGTCGCTCTGGATAAGTGCTTCTGCCAAATGCTGTAAATGTAAATATTGCTTTATTTGACTTATTTATTTACATTTACAGCATTTTGCAGACTCCCTTATCCAGAGCGACTTACAATTGATGCAGTCTTACAAGAAAAGCAATTGTAGGTTAAGGGTCTTGCTCAACAGTAGCAGAGGTGGGATTTGAACCCTGGACCTTCTGATCCAGAGTCCAGGACCTTAACCGCTATGCTACTACAGTCTATCACACATCCCTAGCTTCATAACCATTTCTAATAATCGGATATTTTCACAGTTTGACACAGCAAACTAACTTAGCAAACAGCAGATCCACGACTCACTGTGCCTAGTGCACATACTCAAGACCCCCATTATAATACTTCTAAAAGACGGAGGGCTTTCCCAGTGACAGTGATATAACGTCACCATTGTGGGATCCGTCTCATACCAGTACACTGAGCATTGCTACATCTATCAACCAGAAACCAGAGTGCTCCGTCTGTTTATAAGAACCGAGATAGTTCATGTAAGAAACTGACCTGCCTGTTTGTGGGGGGTAAAGAGGGATTCTGCTTAACTGAACTTTTGGTTTTCTTCTTAGGAACGAAGCTGTACAAGCCCATCTTCCTCTTTCTCTTCTTCAGTGCTGCAAAGAGGAAAGGCTCATGTTGACTCATGCTGCATTTAGAAATGGCCACATAAAACAAGAGCATGACACTGAACTGACCTGCTTGTGGTTTCACCGGGACTTTTGGTTTCGGAGGCATCTTTAATTGAGCTGGCAAACTCTTCAACTCACTCTTTTCCATCGAGTCTTCTGGATCTTCTGGATCTGCTTGTGAAACCTGCATAATCATTTATGTTCATTTATTTTAAGAACTCATAGTGACGTTCAGCTCTATCCCCAGTGGATGCAGGTTTTCAGATCTACACCTGATTCCACTACTTCGCTCAGCTTGGGCTTTAAAAGGTGTGGATCACTGATGTAGAAAAAGAGTTTGGAGAAAAATGACCTCAAACATAGGAAATCTGCAAAAGGTTTGGTGTTTGATATTTGCTTATTTAGATTTAGTACTGCGCATCCATTTCATTTACATTTACAGCATTTAGCAGACGCCCTTATCCAGAGCGACTTACAATTGGTACAATCTTACAATCCAAGAAATTGTGGGTTAAGGGTCTTGCTCAAGGACCCAACAGTGACAGCTTGGCAGAGGTGGGATTTGAACCCTGGACCTTCTGGTCCATAGTCCAGTACCTTATCCACAAGGCTACCACAGTCCTTTCGTCTTCTGCAAAGGTCTGGGCGCCACTTTACGCCACTCCAAGCTGTGACTCATGCATCCTTGCCTTAGAATAAGGGCAGAGCTGGGGGTTCATAGTCAAAGAGTCTTATGGTGATCAGAGACGTTGGGTTGCTGTCTTCTGCCGCTCGTGGGGTTGCCAATGTCTCATGTGATCCCTCTTGGCTGCGTTTCCTACCAGTTCTCCTCTTTCTAGCTTTCTAGCTATGCTGCTATAGCTAATGCTGCCGGGGTCTCATGCTACACTTGGCATCAGTGATTGTTAATAAACACTGTGCTCTTAATCAATAACTAACTACATTTTCTGTTTTCTCTCCGAGCTGTGTTCCGGCAGTTCCGGCCCCACACATGATGTACATCTGATGGAGCTCCACTGTGCATAATTCACATTTTATTCGACCATGACTCCATGACTTTAGTTTCGCTCTTAGATTTATCATCATACCTGGGCCACTTAAATGTCGATGTGCATACTTCACATTCTATTCAAACTTTGACTCCATGACTTTAGTTCGCTCTTAGATTTATCATCTACGCCGCCCAAGGAGGTTGGGTCCCTTTTGAGTCTTGGTCCTCCCAAGGTTTCTTCCTAGAACTAGGGAGTTTTTCCTTGCCACTGTCGCCCTAGGCTTGCTCAATTTGAGATTGGACGTAGTTATTAGGAGATCATCTAAACCTGTAAAGTTGCTTTGAGACAATGCTCCATTGTAAAAAGTGCTATATAAATAAATCTGACTTGACTTGACTTGACTTTGTTCATGTTTTAAAATAGTCAGTCTTTGCGCATTAAATACATTTAAGTATAAAAGTTTATAAACTTTTCAACACAAACTGCCAAACATATAAAAACATGAACACTGCACAGCAGCTAATACAGAAGACCCCTCACCTTCTGTGTCGCCGGATGAGGAGCTGACTGAGCCATGGTCTTCCAAGCAAAACGGGACTGCACCGGAGAGCCTCTGCTTGATCCCTTAGAGCTTTTAGCAGCAGCTTCATCTTTTCTTGTCCCCCCAGAGGCCGCTGCTGTCCCAGATGATCTCGGGAGGGTTTTAACTGCAAGACTCTGTGTACTATCAGAACCTAAACTCTGAGGATTATCTGTTGTTTGGACTTTTGAGGCCGTCTGTCCAGATAGAAAATGATGTCCTGATTCAAAGAGTGTCTGCTGTCCTCTAGACTCTGAGGGACCAGATTTAGTCTTAGGTTTGGGTCTTCTCTGTTTCTTAGAAGGGCCACCAGGTATGTCCACACCTGGACGAAGAACAGAATTGTAAACTATTTGGGAAAAGACTTAAGCAAAGGTGATTCTATGCATTTTTTTCCCCCCTCACAATATGGTCTGCCCAAATCCCTAGAGCAGTGGTTCCCAAAATTTTTTCCTTGGAGCCCCCCTATAAAAATCAAAGCTGTGCAGTCTTGAAGGCAGAAACACCATGGTAAAATTCCTTTGGTAAGTGTTTCAAAAGTTATAAAACAGCTACAGTAAATACAAGCAAAGTTTTACATTTGCCTGTTCTCTACGTAAAGTATTTAGTCAGCCACTGATTGTGCAAGTTCTCCGACTTAGAAAGATGAGAGAGCGTCTGATAATTTTCATCAATAGGTACACTTCAACTATGAGAGACAAAGATGAGAGACAAAAAATCCAGGAAATCACATAGTAGGATTATTTTAATAATTTAATTGTAAATCATGGATGGAAAAATAAGTATTTGGTCACCCACAAAACAGCAAGATTTCTGGGCTCCTCACAGACCTGTAACTTCTTCTTTAAGAAGTTCTTCTGTCCTCCACTCGTTTAACCTGTATTATGGCCCAAATGTTCTGACCCATCGTTATCTGTATAAAAAGACACCTGTCCACAGCCTCAAACAGTCAGACCAGACTCCAAACTCAACCATGGGCCAAGACCAAAAGAGCTGTCAAAGGACACCCCCCAGGAAGAAAATGTAGACCTGCAAGCCCCAGGCTGGGAAGAGTGAATCTACAATAGGCAAGTAGGTTGGCTGACCATTGATAATTGATAATCTCCCTCGATCTGGGGCTAAACGCAAGATCTCATCCCTTGGGGTCAAAATGATCATGAGAACGGTGAGCAAAAATCCCAGAACTACATGGAGGTACCTGATGAAAGACCTGCAGAGAGCTGGGACCAAAGTAACAAGGCTACCATCAGTAACACACTACGCCGAGAGGGACTCGGATCCTGCAGTGCCAGGCGTGTCCCCCTGCTTAAGCTAGTACATGTCCAAGCCTGTCTGAAGTTTGCCAGAGAGCATATGGATGATCCAGGAGAGGATTGGGAGAATATCATGTGGTCAGATGAAACCAAAACAGAACTTTTTGGGAAAAACTCAACTCGTCGTGTTTGGAGGAAGAATGCTGAGTTGCATCCCAAGAACACCATACCCACTGGGAAGCATGGGGGTGGAAACCATGTTTTGGGGCTGTTTTCTGCAAAGGGTACAGGAAGACTGATCCGTGTTAAGGGAAGAATGAACGGGGCCATGTATCATGAGATTTTAAGCCAAAACCTCCTTCCATCAGTGAGAGCAGTGAAGATGGAACGTGGCTGGGTCTTCCAGCATGACAATGATCCCAAACACACCGCTCAGGCAAAGAAGGAGTGGCTCTGTAAAAACCATTTCAAGGTCCTGGAGTGGCCTAACAAGTCTCCAGACCACAACCCCATAGAAAATTTGTGAAGTCCGTGTTGCCCAGCGACAGCCCCAAAACATCACATCAGAAGAGCTTCTTAAAGAAGAAGTTACAGGTCTGTGAGAGCCACAAATCTTGTTTGTTTGAGGGTGACCAAGTACTTATTTTCCACCATGATTTACAATTAAATTCTTTAAAAATCCTACAATGTGATTTCCTGGATTTTTTCCTCATTTTGTCTCTCATAGTTGAAGTGTACCTGTGATGAAAATTACAGACCTCTCTCATCTTTCTAAGTAGGAGAACTTGCACAATCAGTGGCTGACTAAATACTTTTTTTCCCCCCACTGTATGTTGTGAGTCCCATTTACTCTGGTCGCAGCAACCAAAAATATCCAGCCACCAGCATCCTGTCTGTGGCATCCTGTATGTGGCATCCTGTGAGCACTGATGAAGGGTTAGAGATTAACACAAACTGTGCAACAGGTAAGAGACAGTAGCTTATTTTACATCTACAAGACGGAGCAATATGGTAAATGTCTGGTAGAGTGCACAGTAAGAGAACACAGTGTCTAAAAACTCCAGCAGCACTGCTGTGTCTAACATCAGTGCAGAGAATGATCCAGCACCCAAACAATACACGAACTGTGGGGGTCCAGACCATTAAAGAACAGAGCAAAGGGGATTAACATCATACAGAGAGAAACATGGACTACAGTCAGTAATTGTAGGACTACAAATTATTTCTATCTGTAAGAGGAACTGATCAAGCAGACAGTGACAGATGCAGATTGTATATGGTAGGTGTCTGGCATCTATATGTTATTTGGCCATGTGTAATGCAGTGGAGTGTCTAAAAATAAATGAACTCACCCGTTTTTTTGGGTTTGACCATGGTTTTCAGAGCTTGAGCCCCCCAGAGATGAGGATGGAGACAAAGGCTGGCTCTAAATATAACTATTGAATATATAGCATAATAGAGTATACAAAGTTTATATATTAATAAACAACACATTCATGCAAACACCTTTAAACATGCACGCTGTAGCAACAATGCATGAGTCTGGACGCAATTTCTACATACTAACAGTTATTTAAAGTTCTGTAATAAAAAAAGAATAGAAATACATAGTAAACTTAGTCCTGCAGGACTGCCTGACCAGAAACCCCACCGGTACGGTTTAGCTAAGCTAGCATGCAAAAATAGTATCATTCATCGAAACAGCGCTCATTTCTGGCGACTAGACTAAATAATACACAAAAGAATTAATGTCCAATTAGGGACGCGGCAGGAATTCATACCGTTTAATGGCAAACGACCTTCATTCTGATGCAAAGGATCAAAACAGAAACTTTACAGGCTGTGTTTTGTCTCACTTCCTTTGCCTGCATGTTAGAATGGAGCGAATAGTGTGTGCGCCCTCTGGCGGTCGCGTCGTTCAATGTGAGCCGAAAAGAGAAATACTTGTGCTCTTTAACACTCTTTAACGCTCATTCACCAATTCATTCAACATACGTGCGCGCTTAATCCATTACAGGTCACCCTGCTGAAAAAGGACCTACATATGTCGTGTTTCGTGTGTCGCCGTCAGTTAGCAAGGCCATACGAGCTCCATGTTCCATGTTGGTCCCAGTTGGTTTATGCTGGTTTGGTGACGGTTTAGTTGGTGAACTCACATAATATTGCTGGTAAAGCTAGTTGGACAGCATGGAAGTGTTCATAACCAACACATGCTGAGCTCTTCTGGTTTTTAGCAGGCAATGAACTAATATGTCCTGAAGCAATTGAGAAAACCCCAGACATCTCGCTGTGAGGTGACAGCTGCCCATTTGAACACACACTGCCTAAATTAAGTCACGAACAATACTTTTTCTTTACTGAACGCATCATCATTTCAGGCTGTGGGCTAACAACTTATCCAAAGTCTAAAGAAAGGTGTCCAAAACGGCTTTTCTCAAGAGTAAAACACTCCTTTTGAATCTCTGGACTAAGAAATTGTCCACAAGTTCTGAACAAATGTGAACAGATTGGAGCTGTGGGTTGTAAAGGTGCCTGTGTGTGCTATACGTTTAGAGTTGCACAATAACGTGGTTAAGGTACTGGACTCTGGACCAGAAGGTCGAGGGTTCAAATCCCACCTCTGCCAATCTGCCACTGTTGGGTCCTTGGGCAAGACCCTTAACCCACAATTGCTTGGATTGTACGACTGTATCAATTGTAAGTCGCTCTTGATAAGGATAAGTCGTCTGCTAAATGCTGCAAATGTAAATGTAAATAATAGACACTCATTGAAGCCCCAGAGTCTCTGGGTGTCCCCAGGAAAAAATGTACTGTGAATCGCCTGACAGTTTTAATGTGAAATTTCACAGTTCTACTATGAAGTTTTGATGGTAAGTTGGTCACTTAATGGTTCTTCTGTCAAATTTCATAGTACAACTGTAAATTTGGTCGACTATGAACTGACCATGAATTATTTCATAGTTGTACTATGAATTTTGATTGTAATTTGGCCACTTCATGGTTCTACTGTCAAATTTCATAGTACATTTTTTCCTGGGTCTATTGTAGGATTGTGTATTTGCTGTTTTAATAGGACAAAAGATTAATTATCACTGGACTAACAGCTTTTTATGCTATTTTGGGCCCTCATCGCACAAGCTTTACTGGCAGTGAAAAGAAGTGTGCATGGGCATATTTTGCAAAGAAGAAACCATCTCAGTGTTTACTGGACACTGCAATTTTTGTTCGTCCTGCACAGACACACGGGTTCTCTTTAGCATGATTGGTTAACTTGTCGACATAAAGTAGGAGTCACGAACAAGACTGACTTCTCAAACTTCAGTAAATCAATGACAGCAAGACCTAAAATTTATTTACACAGTACAAAATTCACAAAGATTAAATAACAAGATGTGCTGTTATGTAAAATGGCTTTCAGCTGCACGTGCTGTTGACTCATTCTCTTACATGTACAATGGGTGTAGCTGAACTAACCGGAATCCAGTTACAGGTTGTACTGTGTACAGTTTCAGCCATGAAGTCTTTGTGATAATGCAATCCAGAACTCATGAAGAAGCAACAAAAAAGTGGTTTAAAACAACTTTATTACAGTTTTATCAGCACTGGATTATTTACAAGTAGCTACTGCCTGTTTGTTGGAATTGCTTTCACATTTTTTAAATCAGTTTTTCACACTGGTTAAATGCAGCGTTCACTCAGCCTATCGAAACTTACTTTCAGATGTTTCACCTCTGGCCTAAATTTGTATGTTCGAGTTTTGAATCAGATCAATTTGATTTTATGGATGTGAATTTTAAACATATGAAATTCATAAGTAGTAATTCACCACCTCACAATTTCAACACACAGACATTGTTAAAATTTAGATTTAACAATGTCTTCAGATAAAATATGTACAAGCAGCTAGCACTCACTATAAAGAGATCCAGATCTAACCAGATTGACAAAAGACACAACAAAAAGTGGCGTACGAAACAGTTTTATTACAGTGTAATCAGCATTAGATTTATTACAAATGATTATTTATTGTAACGCCATTAAAACCGTTCTCGTGCAGCCCACCTCTGTAGTGTATTAAAAGAAATCCTTTTACGACAGACAACTTCTAAAATGAATCCTTAAATAATAACAAGGGCTCTCTCATGGTGCAACAGTCTAATATGGCAGGACCCAGGTTCAAGGTTGGGTCAAGTCTCATATGCAGATACGAACAGCTTTGCGAGGGAGGGAAGGCCGGTCCTCCTCCAACGCTGCAACAGTGAGGCCTACCCAGCCCTGCAATGGAAGGCATTCCATAAAGGGAACGCATATGCCTGCAAGCATGATGGTGGGAATAAGTGCCAGAGTGACACTGACCTGGAAAAGCAAGGTTAAAATCCGAAACAAAGAAGCATTAACAGGAAATGAAGCATTCCCTGTCATGCACAGGATCTGTCTGGTGATTGGCTTACTACAAAAAATTATTATTATTAAAATGTACGTAAAAGTAAGAACCATTTTGTAGGCTATGAACAAAGCTTACAGTGTGACTGACAGAAAAGAATCAAACAATAAAACTATATACACTCCAAGCTTGCAAATGAACCAACAAACTGAAGGTGAGATGCAGCGCCATGGCAGAAATCCTCAAACGTTTAGCTCCAATCGAAAACTGGTGTGAAAATGAAGTCCAAACGGCATGATTAAGAAAAGTCCAAATAAAAGAGTCAAAGGTATAAATCCTCCAGATGGTGTAAACTCTTTATGTAAGACTGGCTTCGTAGGATGGTGGCGGCTCTAGAAGAGAAAAAAAATCAGTTAAAAAACAAACACAGTATACATATTCACAGCCAAACCACTTGGTCCATAATGTTTCTACGTTACAACCAGCCAATAATCTCACAGAAGGACGTAGCCTGAACTCCAAACTTTAATAACTAAATAATTAAATTCTTCATTTCCTCAGGCATATACTGCATTTCAGAGTCCCCCCAAATGTGTTTGGTAGCCCTTCTGTTGGTGCAGCATTTACTTCCAGGGTTGCCAGAAAAGCAAGCAACCAGATCTATGGAAACATGCCCAAAAGAAATGAAGTCTCTTAGACCATGCGTACCTGGCAACCATGTTTGATTCAGCTAGCCAATTCCAGGACAACTCTACCACTGAAGCCAAATTGATTTAGATCTACCTGACCAATGTGATAACCACTGACTCTGCGCTTAATCCATAAACCCGAGTGCCTCACCTTGTGGATGTGCATCACTCCTGTACTCTGGAGGCACATTCAGAGGGCTGGCATTGGGGGCGGTCGGAGCGTTCTCCTCAAGGAATGCACCTGTGGAGTAGCGGAAGCCTGGCGGTGCAGGGTTGCTTCCACTCTGCAGGAAGGCGAGGCCTGGGGCGTAGCTGAAGGCGTTGGGGGAAACAGGGCCGGGATGTGGTGAGTGGATCTTAGTGGGAATCGGTTCATCTCCTGCTCCCATCATGTCCAGCTCTGCCGGAGGTGCGCTGGGAGCGAGGCATGTGCTGCGAGGCCGGGGCCGGGGGGCGGGTTTGGGGGCCGGACGAGGAGGTAGGCTGGGGGACTCGGATTGAGGAAGTGTGGCAGGAGAGGAGGTAGGGGCGGAAGGGGAAGTAGGGTTAGACCGTGGTGCTGGAACTGGAGCTGGTGTGGAAGCTTTGGGCGGAGGCCGGAGATTTGGATCTACCGCAACATGTCCGATATGGATGGGCAGCGCCAGTAACATTTCTGGATACTTCAAAGAGACCTGGAATATAGAGAGAGTTGTTGAGTGATAGAAGGAAACAGCGTGAAAGAGCACAGGGGCGAGACTGACTGGCTGCGACCAAGCAGGAAAAGCCAGAGCTAATTTGCCTGAACTGATTTAATTAAGAAGTGGACAGACAACATTCCTATGCAAACAAATAATTAATCTTTCTACACGTTGTACATGATGGTTCAGACATTACGTGAGACATGAATCACCGAAGGAACAGCTCGGTGAAAATCTTTCCTTTACGCCATTATGGTCCATTATGTTCCTTGGTGTCTGATGTTTGCTTGTTAAGTTGCTATGAGAATGTGGTCAGCAAGTGGAAGACTACCTCACCCATTAATGGAAATGTATGGCCACGCACTCATCGTTCGAAAGTAACAGCAATCAGATCTCCACCAGCAGACAAAACAGACAGTCATTTCTGAGGGACTTCGCTGCATGTGGCGTCTAGGACAGGACGGGCGATGCAGTACCACTCACCTGAATGAAATAGCTGATCTGGATGAGGTTACAGCCATCTAGAGAGGACTGAGGCAGGGTAGGAACGATGATCTGCTCTTTCCACTCGGCCTGCTTGCCGCCTTTAACAGCAGCTCCTTCCACTGTTGCTATCGTTCGGGTGTCGTGTGTCGGTTTCTTTGTATTGTATGTAATGCACTGCAAAAACAAACAACAGAAGACGCGTCGCTATGCATTAGATCAACGTCCACTGTTTGGGCACCGTTACGAATATCACAATATTAACAAATTCAAAAGCATAAAACTGAGTGTTCAATTCCCCTGCTGTTGTAACAGCGACCCCTACAGGGTGATCAAGGTGTTGGCTAACAACTGGGGGCAAAAAAAGCAACTACAGTTGTACCTCGGTTCCTGACCACCTCTGAACTGAATTCGGTTCTTGAGGCATTCTGACCAGGGACTGTGGTAGCCTGGTGGTTAAGGTACTGGACCAGAAGGCCCAGGGTTCAAATCCCACCTCTGTCAAGCTGCCACTGTTGGGTCCTTGAGCAAGACCCTTAACCCACAATTGCTTGGATTGTAAGATTGTATCACTTGCAAGTCACTCTGGGTAAGAGTGTCTGCTAAATGCTGTAAATGTAAAAATTTGTCTCGGTTCTCATCGTTTGCCCAGTACTTGGTACACTTGCTTAAAGTGAATGCTATTTCTCAGTGAAGAGCTTCGCTACTTTCATCTACAGTACTTTTTTGTTAGAGCAAATAAGTCTCCATGGGTCCTAAAAAGGGTGGTATTGACAGCCAACCAAAAGAGAAACAGGAACTTAATGCTCCAGAACACAGGCTGCAGTTAGCATTAGCCACTATGCTACCGCCCAGAGTTCACCAACAAAGTAAGTGTTTTTACTTTTCACTTTCAATCCACTACTCACTAAATTACATGAGATTTTTCAACACTAGAGCTGTGGGTTAATAATATTAGCCAACTGTAGGTTAATGCAAGTGTTTATACATTATCTTACTTATCATAAGCTCCGCTATGATACCAAACACTCATTAAACTCCTCAGTTCACGATACATTTATGGATTGGTCGGAGCTTTTTCGTAAAACAGGGAACATCTGCACAATACTCCATTAATGCATATAATGCCTTATACAGTGTAGGGTTTCTGAGGGTCTGGAACGGATTCATTCAATTTACATTATTCCTTATGGGAAATTTTGCACAGTACTTGTTTTCGGTTCTCGACATGCCTTCTGGAACGAATTATCGATGAGAATTGAGGTACCACTGTAAAAGATTTTTCTTCTACAGCCAAGCCACAAACTGTGAGGAATTCATAAGCATAAAAGTAACTTGTTACCTGAACTAGTTTAGCCACCACATGGCCTGTGGATTTCCCCGACTGGTTGTCGATCTCTGCAAACACTTTGATGACCTGGCCGGAAATGTAGCCGCGCATGTCCGTTTTAGCTTTCAGCACCACCGTCCCATTCTTTACCAGATTATACGAGAAGTTCTTAGTTACATTCGCTTTGTTCGGCTCCTGTCGAATCAAAGATCAAACGGAATCATTAACACAAACCTGCACAGACTTCAGCGATACAATGACTACAGTCATTACACTCGGTATACTAACATATATATCAGGCACTTCATTGAGGTTGAGGTTACTCAGCATGTAGAAGGGCTTCTCCGTCTTGTAGTCTTTTGAGAAGCGTGGCGTGTCGACAAACGCCTTGATGCTGTACGAAATCTTTCCGTAAGCACCTTCGTATGATGTTGGCGCTGTGGCTGAGCGACAGAGAAACAGGTCATTCAATCTTTTAGACTTAAGGTATGATCCTAATATGAAAAACAGGGGTAAATGAGGTAGAATGTTTATAATTTACTACTAGTGCCATGCGGAATTGGCCAAAAATGATAGCTAGAATTTAAGACGAGACAAACGTACTTAAAGAATTATTAAACAAATCTCATTAAGTTGAGGCCTTAAATCAAAACCAAAAGACCATATTATACAGCTACTCCCCATTTTCTGATGGTCTGATGCTCACTATTCAGTCTGTTCACACTGATGCCATGTGTTTATTAAAACTTTGCGTTTAATAAAACTTTATTTACAAAGGCTGCACCAAAGCTAATCCTCAGGATAATAACATTACATTTACATTTACAGCATTTAGCAGACGCCCTTATCCAGAGCGACTTACAATTGATACAATCTTACAATCCAAGCAATTGTGGGTTAAGGACCTTGCTCAAGGACCCAACAGTGGCAGCTTGGCAGTGGTGGGATTTGAACCCTGGGCCTTCTGGTCCAGAGTTCAGTACCTTAACCGCTAAGCTACCACAGTCCCATGGACCATGGATGTACAGTATAAATTAGCAGACCTATAATAAAAAATGTCATATTTATGTTTGTACCCTGCAGAGGCTCTTTTCTTATTTAGAAAATTAACAAAACATGTAATTTTCCAGCGTTTGTGTAAGACTGTATTCACCAGGTCCTTAGGTAAAGCCTCATAATATTTATCCTTGAACAGTTTCTCACTGGAGCCCAGCTACTGCTGCCAAGGTAAACAAACGAGTGCATGTATCAAGTGTGTCAGAGAAAGAATGCAGGAAAACAGGTAGTGCTGTGTTTGTGTTGTTGTGTAAACTTACCTGGTATGAGAAACTTGAAGGGGAATGTGTGTTCACCCTGCTTCAAAGTGCCTGGAAAAAGAAACCGATACAAATGTCAGGTTCCAGAACTGGACAAAGTTATGGAGTACAATTGTGCATTTAATTGGTTGTAAACACCAAACCACAGTGTGATGCAATAGGGTCTGGAGACACAAAAGGTTAAGCAGAATGCTCTACACAGAAAGCTCTTAAGTACTGTGGTATTTAGGGACTGTGGTAGCCTAGTGGTTAAGGTACTGGACTATGGACCAGAAGGTCTAGGATTCAAATCCCACGTCTGCCAAGCTGCCACTTTTGGGTCCTTGAGCAAGACCCTTAACCCACAATTGCTTGGATTGTAAGACTGTATCAATTGTAAGTCGCTCTGGATAAGGGCATCTGCTAAATGCTGTAAATGTAAATGTAACTACTTATTGGAAGAATAGGAGTTAACTTCCTTGGTCTACCAAGCCCCCACTTTTGGGATGTTCACCAAGATGCCCCAAGCTTCACTGCTCAGTTTAATCGTATGTCAAACTGTTTTAGTTCGTGATTTGATTTTACATTCAACAGAAGACATTCCATATTTATTTCTGAAGTGTAAACAATGCAAAACAATGCACATTTTCTTGTATACTGTAAATTTTGACACACAAAAAAAAACTATACTACAGGCAGTAGGTTCAAAACTGTAAAGAAAATGCTCTATTGTAGCTTCACCATATCTTAAATAACCAATGAAAACATTTATTTCTAAAGAATAACAATTCAAAATAATGTGTAGTTGTATAAATGTTTAGTCCCTGTCATTTAAAATGAAAAGACATTATTCATGATTGCACCCTCTGGTGTTGAAAAAATGCAAATGCATTAGATGGCATAATAGCAACAACGCATAATCTAACCCGATCTAATCGCCCATCATTAATTTTTGCATCGTGATGCATGGAATCACTACGCGTCGTTTCACCCCTAGTAAATCTAAAAAGTAAATGAGTCTGCATCGCTTCAAAAGGTGACATTTTTGGAGGGAGGGCTCTTTGTCACCAGCACTAGCCAGTTAAGCTGCCAGATGAAAAGCTTTGCTTGGCATCTTTAAGAGAGTTTCTAAAATCACACAGCAGAAGGCTGGTTATTCTACACAGCTACATGTCCTGCCTCATGATTTATTCTCTTACAGAGCTGATCAGCAGGCCCAAGACTCCCTCAAACAAACTCTTTCAATCTTTTTCCATTTCCTTTTGTAGAGCCAGTGGTAAGGTCCAAAATCCAACCCATATAGAACAAGAGAGTCTCATTCTCAAAGGAACTCGGGTTCATCTCCATGTTAACCAAATGCAGGATGAATTGCTTGTGAAAATTACCTTTATCTGCCATTGATAGAGAACTGTTGAAGTACTGCTCCTCCTCAGCCCAGTCTGTGTCGTTGACTTTGCTGCTCACCCCGCAGAAACCATGGCAGTTCACCTTAATCGCTGCACATTCAAACAATTAAGAACAAATGTCAGACAGGCTTTATATAAATACAGTGCCCTCCATAATTACTGGCACCCCTAGTTAAAATGTGTTAAAAGCCTTAAAATAAATTACATTTTTATTGCAGAAGCATAATCTCACTCTGAGAAAATGTAGAAAAAAGCAACCTTCAACTCAAGAGAATTAAAAAAAAAATTAAAGAAAAAATCCTGACTAAGAAATAATTGTTTCCCATAAAATGACCTGTTCCACAATTATTATTGGCCCCCTTAACAATTTCTTGGAAATAAATGTATTTGAACCATTTGTGTCATTTCTACTGTAGTTTACAAAGTGGATCAAAGTGTCTAGGAATTTTTAATTAGTAATTAATCACTTCCTGTTTCCCTGGGGTATAAATATGGCGTTACACAGAGGCCCATTTCTCATACTCACTCTTAAACATGGGAAAGACAAGAGAACACACTATTCAAGTAAGCAGAGGTGTGTCGACCTTCATAAATCAGGCAATGGCTACAAGAAAATGACCACAATCATCAGAGCAATCATCAAAAAGTTCAAAACATATGGAACTGTGACAAACAAGCCTGGAAGAGGACGCAAGTGTTTGAGATGGTCCAAGATGGTCTGGCGTAGCACCTAGGATGAGTTCACAGAAAAACACCTCATGCCCACTGTTAAGTATGGGGGAGGATCGGTGATGCTGTGGGCCTGTTTCTCCTCCAAAGGACCTGGGAACATTGTAAGGATACATGGGATCATGAACTCTGAAATATCAGGACATTTTGAATCAGAATCTGGTCCCAAAAGCTGAAGGTGGGTCATCACTGAGTCTTTCAGCAAGATAAACATGTATCCAAATCTACTCAAAAATGGTTCACAAGGCACAAAATCAAGCTCCTCTCATGGCCATCTCAGTCCCCAGACATCAACCCAACAGAAAACCTGTGGGGTGAGCTGAAGAGGAGAGTGCATAGGGGAAGACCCAGGACTCTGGAGGATTTAGAAGATCCCTCTTTCTGTATTCTCCCATCTTGTGAAGAGTTATAGGAGAAGATTAAGTGCTTGTTGGCAAAAGGAGGAAGTACTAACACCAGGGGTGCCAATAATTGTGGCACACATGATTTCATTCAAAAGATTTATTTCTTATTGTGTGATTTTTTTCCCCACCAAATAAAGGCACTTGAATTAAAGTTTAGATATTTCTCTTTTTTTGCATTGTTGTCCTATATTATATAAAAAAAAAAGAATGTATTAAAAGAACACTTCTTAACCAGGGGTGCCAATAATTATGGAGGGCGCTGTATGTAATAAATGTCTGGACAGTGGAAAGCTCAATAGTATGAGTCATTTATATTTAAAATGCAGTTAATAGCATAAACCTTTCAAACGTGTCAAATACAGTGGTGCTTGAAAGTTTGTGAACCCTTTAGAATTTTCTATATTTCTGCATAAATATGACCTAAAACATCATCAGATTTAGCATCAGCATTTAGCATCATCAGAAGTCCTACAAGTAGATAAAGAGAACCCAGATGGAAACAAAAAATATTATACTTGGTCATTTATTTATTGAGAATAATGATCCAATATTACATATTAGTGAGTGGCAAAAGTATGTGACCCTCTAGGATTAGCAGTTAATTTGAAGGTGAAATTAAAATCCGGTGTTTTCAATCAATGGGATGACAATCAGGTGTGAGTGGGCACCCTGTTTTATTTAAAGAACAGGGATCTATCAAAGCCTGCTCTTCACAACACGTTTGTGGAAGTGTATCACGGCACGAACAAAGGAGATTCCTGAGGACCTCAGAAAGAGAGTTGTTGATGCTCATCAGGCTGGAAGAGGTTACAAAACCATCTCTAAAGAGTTTGGACACCACCAGTACACAGTCTTTTATACAGATAACGAGGTCAAACAGGTGTCATTAATGGAGGTAACGAGTGGAGGACAGAAGAGCTTCTTAAAGAAGAAGTTACAGGTCTGAGAGAGCCAGAAATCTTGCTTGTTCGTGGGTGACCAAATACTTATTTTTCACCATGATTTACAATTAAATTGTTTAAAAATCCTACAATGTCATTTTCTGTATTTTTCTTCCTCATTTTGTCTCTCATAGTTGAAGTGTACCTATGATGAAAGTGACAGACCCGTCTCATCTTTCTAAGTAGGAGATCTTACACAATCAGTGACTGACTAAATACTTAAATACTTGCCCCACTGTATCTTCTAATATCTAGGACCAATCCCAATCCTAGGGTGACAGTGGAAAGGAAAAATTCCCTAAGTGTTATGAGGAAGAAACCTCGGGAGGTGTGGTGCTGAAAGTTCAAAATGACATTCAAATGTACAGTTTTTTGTTAAAACAAACAACAACAGTCTCATTGGATGCTCGGCACCCCTGGAATCACCCCTAAACATGATCTTTGTGGTTCAGTGGCAACTTGTTTGTCAAACATTTTTGACACATTAACGCACTTTTGCTCCATCGTATCACGTATAGTAAACATCACTCGCAGTGCCACGCCCAACACATAAAAGACGTTCTCTGATCTAAAGGAGTCACACGATCCTTTAAGGGCTGGTAGACAAAACAACAGAGTCATGGTAACACCAAGGGATGATCATGTGACCACTGTTAGAGCGTAGGGACTGCACCCCCATGAACAATCTTCAATCTAACACGGTGTAACTGAGACCTTATTAGACTTAATACAGTACATACTCTTACAGGAACAAACCTCCAGGGTGTCACAAGTGTAAACCGGTCATAACATGGCGGAAATTCTTTCCCTAAGGAGTATGACATAAGTCAAGTGTTCAACAGATGACATCATCTGGTTCAGTCCCCTGAGCATCTGTAACACTATCAGACGCTCACATCACCAGTCACAAGGTGCAAACGTCAGCACAGATACATTAGTCAAGGGAAGTATGTGGAAACATTACTGACCAGTTTCATGATACATGAAATAAATATGCATTATACTAAAATATTAGTACAGTGTACCTCAGTTCTTGTTCCAGAAGGCTTGTCAAGTACCAAGCAAATTTTTCCCATAAAGGAATAAAGTAAATTGAATTTATCCGTTCCAGACCCTCAGTAAGTCCACACTGTATAAGGCATTATTTGCATTAATTGAGTCGTGCTGTACAGGTGCTCCCTGATTTACCATGGGGATATGTTCAACAAATCCATCATAAGTTAAAAGTGTCATGAATAAATTAGTTTAATATAGTCTATACTGCATCACAGAGGAGCCTATTACACATTAACACTTACCTTAAACTATAGTTTGCCAAAACCATTAACACACGGCATATTTTATAATAAACTGATGAAACATCTCATTTAATTTAGTAAGTAATGGATTGAAAGTGAAAAGTAAAAGCAAAACACTTACTCTATTGGTGAACTCCGGGTGCTAGCTGCTAATGCTAACTGCTCAGCCTGAAAGCCAGTTTTCCTTTCGGTTGGCTGTCATTACTAACCAGTTTAGGACCCACGGAACTTATTTGCACTAAGAATATAGTACTGTAGATGTAAAAATAAAGAAAAACACGATAAACACAAGATCTTCACTGAGCAAGGGCTAGTGTGAATCTGACTCACTGAATCACTCTGTACTGAATCATGAATTCGGAATCGAGTTCTGGCTGAAACGAGTCGACTCATACAAGTTTAAGCAAGTTTAGCCGAGTACCGAGCAAACGAGAGCCGAGACAAATTTTTCTAGTCAAAATGCTTTGAGAACTGAATTTGATTGCACACAAAGCAGCCACATAAAACACATCAACAAATAATAGTACATAAACAACACCAAAACATCTTTAAATATTAAACATCCATGATGAAAGGACACCACCATCCAACTATAATTAAGATACATCATCTGGCAGTGATATCTGGTTAAAGACAGGTAGATCAAAGTTTTAGCAATCTAGCGGCTGGTTCTCCCAGCCTTGTTGTATGGGTTAGAGACAGTGGCACTGACAAAGAGACAGGAAGGAAGCAGAGCTGGAGGTGGCAGAACTTAAGATGTTGAGGTTCTCTTTAGGAGTGTCTAGGGTGGACAGGATTAGGAATGAGATCATCAGAGGAACAGCACAGGTTGGAAAATTGGCAGACAAAATTCGAGAGGGAAGACTGAGATGGTTTGGACATGTGCAGAGGAGGGATAGTGGATATATTGGTAGGAGGATGTTGGTGATGGAGCTGCCAGGAAAGAGACGGACAGGAAGACCAAAGAGGAGTTATATGGTTGTGGTAAATGAAGATATGCAGGGAGTTGGGATGAGAGTAGAGGACGTGGAGGACAGGGTGAGGTGGAAACGTTTAACTCGCTGTGGTGACCCCTGATAAAGGGAGAAGCACAATAAATCCAAAGCAGAAAATTCTGAGTTTCACGTAATGAACCTAATGATGAGTAGGTATCCATCCTGGGGACGATACAGTCTAAGAAGCTATATTGGTTAGTGGTTTCATTTGACATTTCGCATTGTGACTGCAGTGCACAATCTTAAAGTGCATCACCATCATGACGTTGACACTTTGCATATGACAGTAGATTAGTCTTGGACCAGAATCAGGTATCAACCCATAGCATTCCTATTGTCATTGTAGAGAAGATAAATAATAATGGCTGAATATAAAACAATACACCATGTCATCTAAACATATACACTGGCTTAACAGAATGCATCAGCCTCTAACTGTGACCGCGATGTAAACAGCTCTGTCATTCTTATGCAGTCTGCCTGAGCAGAAATGCCAACAAACCAGTTGTACAAAGGTTTAACAATCGGAAGTACCCTAAGCCGGTGAGAGAGCAGTTTCCATCATCATCCAGTTCTCCACAACACATGAGTGCGCACAATTGTTATAAAACAAACTGAAAACGAAGCGTGGTTTCACAAAAACAGCATAAATCATACAGATCTATATTCCCAAACAACAGGCTAGACAGAATAGGTTTGATCAACAATACCTGCAGCTCAAACCCTTATCTAGGTCTGTTGTTGTAGCCAAGTTAGTGGCTTGCTATAATAACCAAAACACAATGCACTCACTGACACTTGACTATAAACAAATCCACAATGTTCATGAAACCATATCATTATGTTATTACCTCACAATATTAATATCAGAATGCCAAGCACTAAGGTCAGACCTAAACATTTTTCCCACACAAAAAAGCCACAGTGTATGCTTCAGCGCTCACCCCAAATATGGGTTAGATGACAGGTGCAACAACAGCAGCATTGTGTGCCCTGTGGCTTCCTTTCTCAGACTTATCAGCCTGCACTAGCAGTACCACTATATAACGTACAGGTATGCACCATTTAACCTCCACGTTACATTCTATGAGAGAGGACGCTGACCAAAATTTACACTGATCAGACATTACTGAAAAAGACTATCACTTTTTAGGCTACTGTAATGTAACTATAATTTCACAAGAACACTGTGTGCAAACAATACCTACAGTGGGGCAAAAAGAATTTAGTCAGCCACTGATTGTGCAAGTTCTCCTACTTAGAAAAATGAGAGAGGTCTGTAATTTTCATCATAGCTACACTTCAACTATGAGAGACAAAAATGAGAAACAAAATCCAGGAAATCACATAGTAGGATTTTTAAAGAAATTAATTGTAACTCATGGTGAAAAATAAGTATTTGGACACCCACAAACAAGCAAGATTTCTGGCTCTCACAGACCTGTAACTTCTTCTTTAAGAAGCTCTTAATGGCACCCGTTTGACCTCATTATCTGTATAAAAGACACCTGTCCACAGCCTCAAACAGTCAGACTCCAAACTCAACCATGGCCAAGACCAAAGAGCTGTCCAAGGACACCTGGAAGAAAATTGTAGACCTGCAGCAGGCTGGGAAGAGTGAAGCTACAATAGGCAAGCAGGTTGGTGTGAATAAATCATCTGTGGGAGCAATTGTAAGAAAATGGAAGACATACAAGACCATTGATAATCTCCCTCGATCTGGGGCCCCACGCAAGATCTCATCCCGTGGGGTCAAAATGATCATGAGAACGGTGAGCAAAAATCCCAGAACTACACAAAGGGACCTGATGATGAATGACTGCAGAGAGCTAGGACCAAAGTAACAAAGGCTACCATCAGTACACACTACGCCGAGAGGGACTCAGATCCTGCAGTGCCAGGCGTGTCCCCCTGCTTAAGCCAGTACATGTCCAGGCCCGTCTGAAGTTTGCCAGAGAGCATATGGATGATCCCAGAAGAGGATTGGGAGAATATCATGTGGTTCAGATGAAAAACCAAAAATAGAACTTTTTGGGAAAAACTCAACTGGAGGAAAAGGATGCTGAGTTTGCATCCCAAGAACACCATACCTACTGTGAAGCATGGGGGTGGAAACATCATGCTTTGGGGCTGTTTGTTTGCAAAGGGGACAGGACGACTGATCCGTGTTAAGGGAAGAATGAACGGGGCCATGTATCGTGAGATTTTAAGCCAAACCCTCCTGAGGAGTTGAGGAGTAATTGAAACAGAATGACGAACTTCTGCTGCTCTTAAGCCCTACCATAAACTCGAATTGCTCTTTAGCTTGTGGATCCACAGCGTCGATTGGCTTGTGTGACCAGCTGGGTACAAGAAGCAAAACACTGTACTAGAGTGCAACAAAACAATAATAACATTATTCATTATTCATCATTATATAAAGAAGAAACTAGCATGGGAATCTCTAATGATTATTAAGTCAAATATGGTCATTAATAGGGGTGCGTTACGCTGCAAAAACAGGACGATGCATCGTTTAGTTGGATTATGCATTCTTGATTATACCACCAGTGAATGCAATTCCATTTATGAACACCAGAGGGTGCAGTCATACTCACAGATCCATATCCTGTTCTCAGCGAGAATCCTTCCAATTTCTCTTAATTAATGCGGACTAAAGACTCATTTTGTTTACATTTTTACAACAAACGCACATATTTCGAATCGTTATTCTTCAGAAATAAAAAAGGAATATTTTCACTCGGTGAAGCTACACAATTTCACAATGGTGAAGCTACAGTAGAGCATTTTGTTTACAATTTTAAACCTCTGGTTCTAGTACTAGTTCTAGTGCCTCAGTATCGGAAATCGAATGGAATTGAGTGTATCGTTTCACCCCTAGTAATTAGAGTTCAGTACAGTACTGTATATTATAACATCGTTCGCTGGGCAGCGCTGTACAGTGTCTTTGCCATTTTGAGTCCGGTTATTGCCGCTACCTTCAGAGTTAAGAGTTACATTTTTATTTCCTACAATAATTTATTAGGATTTTTAAGACCGCGACTGTTAAAGCAAACGAACATTGGTTGGATGGACGTTAAACGATACATACCTGTACTGAAATGGAGTATTGAGTATTGTGAAGAAATAGCTACTCCTGATATTTTACCCTACTCTATAAACATACGCAGTGATGTCAGGTTCCGTGTACTGATAAACTGTATAGAAGTCCTTATCGTAAGTCAAATCTAAGAGATCATCTTTCCCAAATGGTTCTTATCCAATCTGACGACAGATTGTTACGCTCCCTCATGAAGCAGTAAATATTGAAATTTATGTAAAACTGTACAGGATAAAAGCCAGATGCCAGAGCTACAAACTCATTTGATTTCTTCCACCACAAGGCATTTAGTCGATCAGGTATATGAAATGTGTTTGGCACCCTGGTCTAGAATATCACTTAATGGTAGAAAGCCAGAGAAAACGTATAAAACGCTTTCCAAATCCATGCAAAACTCTTCAGGTGTGCTGCTGTTCAAACAGATAGTTGGTATGAAGTAATGGCAGACAAAGAATATTATGCAACGAATCTAAATCCACTGTTCCCAAGAACAAGCACACCTTCCGGCATACTTTCTAAAAGTAGACAGTAAAGGAATATTGTGAATGATTAACTGTGCTGACTGGTTTCTGCATAGACAAGAGCTTTGTGGAAAAACAATGAACTCAGCAGAGCAGTGGCCAAACTTCTAGCCAGGCATTTAGAAGTTGCTTTTTATCCAACTGATACAATATACAATCCAAGCAATTGTGGTTTAAGGGTCTTGCTCAAAGGTCCAGCACTGCCAGCTTGTGAACCATAATCCAGTACCTTAGCAGCTGGCCCACTACAGTCCTTGGTTCTTGTTTGAGAACCTGGCTTGCAACAATTGGACTCTAACCTGGGTCACAGCAGTGGTGAGCTAGCACACGGTCAAAGTAAGGATAAAACGTCTTAAAAATTGCATTATTCAATTTATTACACTTACTTTTACGTACTTTTTACGTTAAATTACGTACTTGTGAAAAACAACATGCGCCTGAAACGATTTTTGTTAGTAGTCTATTACGCAATGTGATAGCAGGACACATTCCACGTGCATTACTACATACAAGATTTCAATTGTTTTATCACATATTCTCCGTGTCCACGCCAATAAAACAAATAAATACCACTCCAACTTGTCACTGCTTTGTTCTCCATCAAACAAATAAGACTCAGTGCGCTTTTTTTGTCCTTTGTAATTTAATTTCCTTCCATAGGAGCGTCAATGAGCAATAAAAATGTCACTCAGGGAGGCGACTCGATGACTAAATGTTGACGTGAAGGAAAGAACCGTGTATGGGATCGTATTTACCGTCAGGTATTAAAGTGTACAGGTTGATGTGATGACATTTTCCATGATTTATATTTTACTTTTATGGTTAACTCTGTGCCATACTGTGAAGCAGACAGCAGATTTTGGCATAACATTGAACAAAGCAGTATAGCTGTGAGAACGTGCAGAATCACAAAATGTATGGAACACCATGACTTTATCTGTTTAGGAGTAATGGTCACCATTTTGTAGAATTCAAACACGGCAAAGCATGATACAACAGAACATAAAACCTTTCTTAGAGCTGAGAACGATATGCTCCATCTTCTTCTTCTTCTTCTTCTTCTTCTTCTTTCGGTTTCTCCCTTTATCAGGGGTCACCACAGCGAGTTAAACGTTTCCACCTCACCCTGTCCTCCACATCCTCTACTCTCACCCCAACTCCCTGCATATCTTCATTTACCACAACCAAATAACTCCTCTTTGGTCTTCCTATCCGTCTCTTGCCTGGCAGCTCCATCTCCAACATCCTCCTACCAATATATCCACTATCCCTCCTCTGCACATGTCCAAACCATCTCAGTCTTCCCTCTCGAATTTTGTCTCCCAATTTTCCAACCTGTGCTGTCCCTCTGATGATCTCATTCCTAATCCTGTCCACCCTAGACACTCCTAAAGAGAACCTCAACATCTAAGTGCTATAAATATATTTATATGCACTTTGCTCAAGGCTACATTAGAGAAAAGATTGGATTATATCCTCTATTATATTAATTATTTTGGTTATTGTTATTATATTTGGTTATTTTACTTTTTATTGTATAATATTCTATAGTTTATTTACTATAGTCTACTTTATTATATTCATCATTTTATTTATTATATTTCCTATTGTATTATATTCTATAGTTTGTTATAATTTTATTATATTCATTATAATAATTTCATTATTATATATTTATTATTTTATTATATTCTACAGCTTTATATTATTTTATTTATCAAATGTATTATTGTATTATATGCAATAGTTTATTATATTCTCCAGTATACATTATTAATTATATTTTCTTTTTGTATTATATTCTATAGTTTATTATATTAATATTTTATTATATTATACTTTCTTTTTTATTATATTCTCCATAATATTGAATTTTATTTTTTTATTTATTGTATATTATATTTTATTATGCCATATTTTCTTTATTATGAACAGAAATATATTACATTTTACTCAAGCAGCTTTACTACCATTACCTGTTTAATTACACGTTACTTGTTTAGATCCACTGTGTTCTAGGGGATGTGACAGTCAAGATCATCAAAGGTTCAGTATTATTTGCCTTTTAGGTTTGTTTAGACCATAGTCAACAGCATGAAAAAACGTTCTCTGTTTACCTCTAACAATATTTTAGATACCCTGTGACCTAGGCAACATGACAGGTCAGATAAACATAGCTGTACTCAACACGTACTGCCCTTTAGGTTTGTGTAGGCCCTATAGGACACACATTTTTCTACTAGGTAGCTTACAGTCATTACTTGTTCACCTCTATTTTTTAGAAACACTGTGCTAGGCTATATGGCAGTCTAGATAGAAATTGTTTTAAACATTTCTGCATTTTTGCTGCCTTTTAGGCTTGCCTAAGCTCTATAGGCCACTATTTACAAATGTATGTAACATACCGCCATTACCTGTTTACCTCTATTCATAGTTTAAACATAGTGTGTCCTAGGCTACTCAGCAGTCCAGACAAGCACAAGTAATCAACATCCTTATCTGTCTACTGCCTTCTAGGCTTAGTCAAGCCTTATAGGTAAAAATAAATGTCATTCAGTGGCTTACCATCATTAAACCAAATAAAAACAGTCCATCATAATTACACATCATTTAATATTATCTAGATACATTGTGTCCTATGCAAAGTAACATTCCAGATAGACACATTTTTTGTTTGTGTATTGCCTTTTAGGCTTGTGTAGGCCCTGTAGGACATACAGGTTACTACCATTATGTGTGTATCTATAATCATATCTTTAGAGCCCCCATATCCTGGCTAGACGACAGTCCAAGTAAACATTAGTGTTTCCATCTTTGTCTGTCTACTGCCCTTTAGGCTCAGCTGGGCCCTATAGGCAACAATACATGTTTTTCAGCGTATCCCATCATTAAACCACTTTATTAAATAGCACAGTACCATTACCTCTAACAATAGTTTAGTATTCACTGTGTTCTACGCTATGTAACAGTACAGATACACAAATATGTTCGCCATCTGGGTCTGACAACTGCCCTTTAGGCTTAGTTGGGCCCTACAGGCAACAATAAATGTTACTTTAAGTATCCCATCACCATTACATCTAATAATACTTTAAGATCCACTGTGTCCTAGCCTATGTAACAGTTCAGATAAACAAGTGTTACTAAGGCCCTTTAGGCTTGTTAATGCCCTATAGGTCACAGTATACAATAAGCAGCAATACTTGTTTTGCTCTAGTTTTTGTCTTTCAGTCTTTGTGATAGCACAGATAAGCAGAGGTGTGTACTGCCTTTTCGGTTCTTTACCTGTTTACCTCTAATACAAGTTGTACATGCTTAGGCTACATGCTAGGTTACCTGATAGTCCAGATAAACATTCGCCATCCTTGTCTGACTACTGCCCATTAGGCTTATTTTTCCCCACAGGTCACAGCATTACTTGTTTATATTTTGGATACACTAGACAATGTGACAGCGCAGATAAACACAGTTGTGTAACACTTTTGTCTGTCAGACCCCATGTGGACTTCTTTATTTTCAATAGGCCACAATACACTTTGTTTAGTAGCTTACAAACATTACCTGTTTATCTATATTTAGTATTAAATACGTTGTAAGGAGGTGTACAAGAGCTTTTTGTGTACTGCCCTTCACGAAAATGCTTATATTATTAGCAGTATATTGTGTCAAAAACTATAAAGAGGTGCGTTCAGGATCTTTTCTCCAGCCCTTTAGGCATGTTTAGGCGCTTTGGGCCAAATAAACCTTATTAAGTCGTTTAAAATTTCACCGCAGGGTTTATAAGACAAACACCCAGTCCATAGCATTAGACATTACTCTGAACATTACATAAAGAGCTACTAAAGTGGCAGAGAGTGACAGAGGGTTGAGACTCCTACCTTTACACTGGATCGGTTGGGCTGTGGAGATTTTTATAGTTCCAGAAATGGATTCTCCGGGACTGTAGACGGCTTTATTATCTTTCAGGGTGATCTGAAATTCCTGTAGCTTTCCCATTTTCTCGTCTTCCTCCACCACGCTCGGGTGGCTGATCGAAACTGATCTCCAGAAGAAAGAGAGGGAGGGGAGGAAGGGAGGATCTCTCTCTCTGCACCTGAACCCAAAGAGCCGTTCTTCTGTGTGACGTCATGCCTCTAGGTATCACCTGGCCAGTCCGACCACAAGAGGCGCTCGAGCTCAACGGAAAGTTTGTGAACTGTGTGGAATTTCGAGATTAGCTCATAAAATGTGGTCTAGTCTTCCAAACCCACAAAAATAAGCAAAAACTCACTCTGTTTAAAACAATTACACTTAACCTCCAGTCCCTCCGTATTCAGAACCAATAAATGCCGAGAAACTAGAAAGAAATATTCTCTATTGTTATATTCATAATTTTATTTATTATATTTATTATTGTATAATATTCTGTAGCTTTTTTATTATATTATCTATTTTTATTATATTCATTATTTTATTTATTATATTTAGTATTGTATTATATTAATTTTTATTTATTATAGTCTCTATTTTTATTATATAAATTATTTATTTTGTTATATTTACTGTGTTATATTCCATATTTTATTGTACTCCTTACTTTATTTATTATATTTAATATTGTATTATATTCAATAGTTTATGTATTATATTTTCTATTTTATTATATTCTTTTATATTTATTACATATACTATTATATTGTATTCTTTGGTTTATGTATTATATCTCTATTTTATTATATTCATTCTTTTATTTATTATATTAAACATTGGTTTATGTTCTATGGTTTATTCATTATATTCTCTAATTTATTATATTTATTATATTTACTTTTGTATTATAGCCTATAGTGTATTTGTTATATTCACTATTATTATATTCATTATTTATTTTATTTTATTTTTTAATTACATTCTCTATAATATTGTATTTTCTCTTTATTTTAGACGGTATTTTCTTTATAATATTTTCATTTTTATTATGTTATCTGTTTTGTTATTTGATTTAACAACTGTGTATTTAAACTATTATTATAAATTCATTATTTAGGTAAATTAGTCAGAATTTTATTTGTTATATTTATTACTGTATAATATTCTGTAGCTTATTTATTACATTATCTATTTTATTATATTAATTATTTCATTTATTATATTTAGTATTGTATTATATTCATTTTTATTTATTATAGTCTCTATTTTTATTACATAAATTATTTATTTTTTTATATTTACTGTGTTATATTCCATATTTTATTGTACTCCTTACTTTATTTATTATATTTGATATTGTATTATATTCTTTTATATTTATTACATATACTTTTATATTGTATTTTTTGGTTTATGTATTATATTACTATTTTATTATTTTCATTTATTTTATTTATTATATATACTATTGTATCTATAGTTTATTTATTATTCTATAGTTTATTATATTTATTATATTTACTTTTGTATCATAGCCTATAGTGTATTTGTTATATTGACTGTTATTATATTCATTATTTATTTACTACATTTTCTTTTTTTATTATATTCTCCATAATATTGTATTTTCTCTTTATTTTAGATGGTATTTTATATTTTATTTATATCATATTTTCTTTATAATATTTTCATTTTTATTATGTTATCTGTTTTAATTATTCGATTTAACACCTGCGTAGTTAATCTATTATTATAAATTCATTATTTAAGTAAGTTAGTTAATTGTGATCTATAACATCTAGGCTGCCCAAGGTTCACTTTTTGAGTTTTGGTCCCACCCAGCATTTCTTCCTCACCACATGTAGGAGCTTAATCACGGCTGTGGGCCTAGATAGTTGTAAAGCTGCTTTGAGACATTGCTCTGTTGTAAAAAGTGCTATTTAAATAAATTTGTCTTGGACTTTGGAGAGTCACTAATCATTAACAATTCATACTGGAAAATGTTTTTGAACCCTTCTTGAACCTGTCTTGCGTGATGACTCGTGTTCAGGTCATTGTCTTGATGTGCATATTTAGAAACTCAACAACCCTTTTGTGTGACAGTGTAGTGGTTAGTGCTGTAAAGCTCACACCTTCAGACTTTGTGTGAAGTCTGCATGTTCTCTCAGTGTCTGCATGGGTTTCTTCTGTGTACTTCAGGCTCCTCCCACATTCCAAAGAAATGTGTTAGGTAAATTACCACCAATTAAATTAAAATTTACAGCATTTAGCAGACGCCCTTATCCAGAGCGACTTACAATTGATACAGTCTTACAATCCAAGCAATTGTGGGTTAAGGGTCTTGCTCAAGGACCCAACAGTGGCAGCTTGGCACAGGTGGGATTTGAATCCTGGACCTTAGTCCAGCACCTTAAACTGCTAGGTTACCACAGTCCCAAGTATTGGGACACCAGAGGAGTTACATTTTACACTTACAGCATTTAGCAAACGCCCTTACCCAGAGCAACTTACAAGTTATACAGTCTTATAATCCAAGCAATTGTGGGTTAAGGGTCTTTCTCAGAGGTGGGATTTGAACCCTGGACCTTCTGGTCCATAGTCTAATACCTTAACCGGTAGGCTACCACAATCCAGTCTATACAGTCTGTCTTACAATGTTTTCATAAGCATACAGTACCAAACTGTTCATTTTGATAGAAATAGCCCTGTAATATTGGCTGTAGTGTTACTCAACACAGGGAATGTGTGGGTGTTAAATTCATTTTTAAATGCAAAACGCTGGGTATATTGCAAACCCTGGTCTCATTACCTTTGGAAAATGTTACAAAAAGCCTAATCTTGTTGGAATTATGCCGTTAATAATAAGTCTTATTCTACAGAAAGCTAAGAATTCTGTAACAGGATCTCAGACCATCAGAAACATGGACCATCAGATGTTGTTAATAAACATAGTTTATTTCAAAGATTCAACTTTTCACCCCAATGGTTACTCCGTGTTATTGATATGATTTCTATGAAAAGACGACATATTCAAATTTCATGTTTCACGTTAATAAAAAATCACATTAAGTTCATGATGCATTTGCACCAGTGCTCTCAGATATCTGGCTCCCATCAGAGAGGTCGCTAGGCATACATTCAGAAGATTTTAGCTGCGCACCAAGCAAATGCGCATTGTTAGTGTAAAAATAGTGTAAAAGTTCGATTTCCTGTCTTGACACTGAAAGATCAATTTCTTTAACAGCAAAAACAATCAGCACAAAAAGCACAGCATGACAGTAGGTACAGCTTAACAAATGAACATCTGGATACACACAAAAAGAACCGGAAGGCTACCTTTTTCATTTCTCTGCCACACACTCTAAAAGTTACCTAATTTTAAATCACAGTTTATGAGGAATATCGATAAACTGCATAGTGAGTACTGTACTTATGTTAAATGATTACTTATATTTATGTCATTGAGCAGACGCCCTTATCCAGAGCGACTTACAATCCAAGCAATTGTGGGTTAAGGGTCTTGCTCAAGGACCCAACAGTGGCAGCTTGGCAGAGGTGTGATTTGAACCCTGGACCTTTGGGTCCATACTCCAGTACCTTAACCGCTAGGCTACCACAGTCCCAAAGTGCCATTACTTATCATTATAGCCTAATAAATCCAACCATTTAATGCTGCTGCTGCTAGAGAAAAGTTACCTCGTTAGATAATGGGCGAAGTTTTAACGCAAAGAAGTCTTGTGAGGTGATGGATGTGTTCACAACTAACCTCTGTGTTGATGCTGTCATCTGTTGTACATTATAAACTCAAGGATTAGACCTTGTTATCCAACAAAGGTTTAGGTTTATTCATATTTATATTGGTCTTGGTCCTCCCAAGGTTTCTTCCTTGTAAGGTTTAGGGAGATTTTCCTTTCCACTGTCGCCTCAGGCTTGCTCAGCTAGGGCTTTGAGCCAATGTATTTGTGAGACAATGCTGTGTTGTAAAAAGCGCTATATAAATAAATTTGACTTGACTATATATACACTCACACATATATAGATAGATAGTTAGATGTTTTTGTAAAGCTGCTTTGAGATGCTCTGTTGTAGAAAGTGCTATACAAAATAAATATGACTCTACTTAACCTCAGCTCCCCTAGTGAACGTTCAGGCCTCCTATCCATAAGGGTCTAGAGACGGCCCTGTGTCAGTGGCACGTCAACACATTTTCTGAGACCCTCCAAAAAACTCTGGATTGTCTGGAAAGGTGACCAGAAATATGCAAAACAGTAATATAAAAAGTGAAAATAATAATAAGTGAAATATTAATCTGAGATGGGTTCAATCTGTACATTAAATATTCATAAATATGAATCTGTGATGGACTGGCACCCTGTCTGGGGATGTGGAAGGTGAGGGAATGAGTTAAATATGCCATATTTGGAAAGTTTGTTTCCTGCGAAGGTTTACTTCCCTCTCAAAACCACAGCAAATGTGTAAACAGGTTTCCAAACTTTTGCATAAGGCTGCATGCCATGTGATTGCTACTGCTATTAGATAGACCAGCATAAAACCCCAAAAAGGAACAGCGGCATTTCACTCTTCTAATATCCTCAATCGCTTTCTCGTTTCTGACCGAAGGTTATGGGTAGTTTTAGGTTCAGAATTTTTAGAAGCAGCATTCAGCGGAGCGGAGAGTAACATAACCCTGAGCAAACAATATTGGAACATTATAGTACAGTGTATTATTGCAACTGCCATTGTGTCGTAGAAGCGTGAAAGTGTGTTAGATAGTGCTAGATATTGTGTAGACGCCATTTCTAATCACACTGTTGCTTACTGTCTCTGATTCGCTCTTGTTTTCCCTTTCGTTTTGGCGCTGTGCTATTTGTAGAGATCGTTTGAATGCTCGGTTAAAATTGTGCGAGCCGAAAAAATAGATAAACGGGTCCAAGCAGCAGTTGACACCCGCAACTATGTAGGATGCGTTATACGCCGTTTCCACTTGTAACAGGAGCTGGCAGTGGTCAGGAAAAAACTTCTTAACTATAACCCCAATCGTCCGTGTAGCGTTGAGAGGTAGGAAGCACAATCCGAAGATGACCAGACATATTCCTATCATCCTCAAAGACTTCATCTTGATCGAGTGACCTTGGTGCGATTTAGCGTTGATCCGGGTCACGGATCGAGCCAGGCGGGCGTAGCAAAACGCAGACACGGCGAAAGGGGTGAAAAATCCCAAAATCAGGAGTACGAAGTTTATAGTCATGTACACGTCGATGAGCTGGGTTTGGTGGATGGAGAGACATTGCTTGTGGCCATCCTCGGTGGTGACAGGCAGCAGGAATCCATAGATGAACGAGTTGGCTAGCAAAAAAACCCACACTCCGAGACACAGCTTGATGACGAAGCTCTTCTGCTTCATGCGTGACGATCGTCTGAAGTGGACCACCACCACGTAGCGATGGATGCTGATCAGGGTGAGGAAAGTGATGCTGCCGTAGAAGTGAGTGCTAAGCAGGGCTATCTTCAACTGGCACAAAATGCGCCCAAACTCCCAGTTGTTTCCGTTGGCGAAGTAAGCAGCCATGAGCGGGGTCGCCGGAGTGGCCACGGCGTCACTTATAGCCAGGTTGACCTGCAAAACCATGCCGGCGCTCCATTTGGACATCCGGAAAAAGAAGACCCATAGGCTGTAGCCGTTGAGAAGGAGTCCTGTCGTGTAGACCAGGCAGAGGAAGAACGTGAGGCAGAAGTGCTGTTCTGCTGGCACACAATGCGTCGTGTTGTTGCCGCTCATCGTCGAAGGGCTGAGAAAAATGAAAGCTGTCCTGTTAACCTCGCGATGCATTTCTAAAGAGGAAGCAGAAGTTGCGAGTTCTTCTAGCGTTCTGTTTTCTTGATTAGTGTTACATCACTTCATGGTGGTAACCTCACATTCGGATCAGCCTGATGTATTTACAAGAAGGCACAAATGCTCATGCATATGCATATCACTGCAAGTTAATACACCACCATGCACACGAGGAAAAAAGGGAACAGACAGCAGGTTAGCAGCATAATACCAGTTAACTGGATTTCCACAGAAGTCATAGGACCCTCACTGACCGCAAATGAGTCATGTGAAAAGAAATAAGTTGAAGGCATCAACGTGTTGGTGCTTTATCTGTGCACACTACATTCAAATGTAGCACCTTCCTGAATTATTTAAAATAATCATAAGATTTTGTTTCATAGCTACTCGTTAACACTTTAATCAAGGGAAGAACCAGGGACGTTTCTAGACTACTCGTCGTACTGGGGCACAGGCAGAATTTAGAGAGGCACTGCTGTACAAAACACTGTTAAACCCTAAATAGATGAAGTGATTTAACACTAAAGTGGGCATGTTACTCTGCCATGGATGAGACGTGAAACACAAATTAAGACTCAAGAATTGTTTACTAACTGCACCACTAATGTAGCTCATGCCTTTGCTTTGGTGACTAATACTTTTGGGAGGATATACGGTTACAGTGGCTAACCAAAACATGACTGGGGCATTTCTATGGTTTGAGGAGGTTGAGGTCTGTAACGCCCGCTTAGGAGAAGAAGCCATGGCGACTGAATCAAAACAAAATATAACATATAAAGCGACAGGCAACAATCGTGGTCAAAAACAGTAGAACAGACAGAACGGGATCAAATCCGGGTATGAGACGCGATATACAGAGCTCAGAAGACAGGAAAGAACCACGTGACTTAGCAACGAGAGAGCGCAGAAAGAGAGTAGCGTATAAATAGGGGAGGAGAAAGGACTGGAAGATAAGCAACTTGTGTGAAGGATTAGGAAGCAGAAAGGGAACGTAGTAGAAGGTGGGCGTGGTCCGCTGAGCTGGCTGCAGGTGTGACAGTCTTGGCCTAGACGCGTATGGGTTCCAGGGAGGTCCTCCATTGATTTTTAATACTCAGTTGCATTAAAAATCAACACGTTATAAACAACATGTTTAAAACACATTAAATTTTTTTGCCTTCAGGTGGCTGAGGTTGATCCCAGACACGGATCTCACAAGACGGGCGTAGCAAAACACAGACACGGTGAAGGGAATCAGGAAGCCAGGAATGAGTAGAATGAAGTTGATGGTGAAATACCCATCGATGTTGTGGGCCTGGTGGATGCTGAGACATAGAGTGCTGTTCCCGGATGTGCTGGTGTCCACAAAGAAAGCGATCAGAGTTCCTTTTATGAGCAAAGCAACCCAAATTCCTATGCAAAGCTTCTTTACAAAGTTCTTTTGTTTCATACAGGAGTCTTGGCTGTGGTAGACCACCGATACGTACCAGTGGACGCTTATGAGTGTTAGGAACAGGATACTGCCGGTAAAGTGAATGGCCAACAACATGATTTTGAGTCGACACAGGAGGCTTCCAAAAGGCCAGTGTCCTCCCAGGGAAAAGTAAGTCACAATGAAGGGTGCCAGTGGACAAATGGTGATATCGCTAATGGCCAGGTGGAACTGGAGAACTGTTCCAGACCTCCACTCAGGAATGCGGAATATGAACACATACATGCTGAAGATGTTCAACAAAAGTCCAAGTAGCAGGATCAGGCAGATCAGTACAGGGATGGAGATATGCTGAGGTCCCACTGGACATGATTGGTTTCCGGTCATGTTGCTTGTGCTTGTGTTTTTATTTGACAATGTGAAATTACTATATTATGGAAATACGTTCTAGTGTACTTACACTGAATAAGTTAAGCGATATATAAGGGAACATCATAGGCCAAAACAGCCCACAATCATCCATCACGTGAAAAAACAAACAGTAGGTTTAGTATAAATACATAAGGAAATAAAAGAACAACAAATGAAGAATAATACATGTTTATTGTCAGTACAGCCATCTCATCCGCCCACAAAGTCATTTCCTATAGCTACAGGATTCCCGAAACCTGTAACACACGAACATGAGCTTTTCCATTTTCTCCTTACATCACCAAAGCCTGGTTAGCACTCTGCCTGGTACAAACCTCAGCTTTGTATTTTATTGCAGAATAAGTACAAGTATGCATCGCTTAATTCCCACGATGCACCCTGTGAAATTCCATGCGATCTGAATGTGAATCTGAACTCCATATTATATACCATACTTAGCAATGTCTTGATGCATGCTCAATAATCCAGGTAAGAAAATCCCAGAAGTTGAATCTGTTCATCTGGACATAGGGTTTTTTGTTGGAGAAACGTTTCATCGCTCATACAAGTGACTTCTTCAGTCTCTACGTTTACATTACGTTTACAGCATTTAGCAGACGCCCTTATCCAGAGCGACTTACAGTTGATACAGTCTTACAATCCAAGCAATTGTGGGTTAAGGGTCTTGCTCAAGGACCCAACAGTAGCAGCTTGGCAGAAGTGGGATTTGAACCCTGGACCTTCTGGTCCATAGTCCAGTACCTTACCCGCTAGGCTACCACAGTCCCTGTCTCTAGAAAGAAGTCACTTAGATGAGTGACGAAACGTTTCCCCAACAAAAAACCCTATGTCCAGATGAACAGATTCAACTTCTGGGACATACTTAGCAATGCTATAAGGGATACCATATTGTAAGATACTGCAGTGTGTCCCATATATTGATTTATTTAATATCGACACTGACCGCCACACTGATTTTCAGGTTTATTTATATTTAAAATGGGTAAAATCTTATCTCACTGTAAAGCTATGTGCAGCACATCGATCCCCTCAGCCCCTCCTTACCCCCTGCTCATTATCATCATCATATCAGAGCTTAGACGAAGCATAAAAGCCAACCATTGCCCAAGATTCAATCTGCTCATCCTGAAGTCGCATGTGTTTAATAAAACTTTGTGTTTGGTAAAACTTTCTGCACCATTATGTGTGCCATCTGCTGTACTATAAAAGCTAATAAATCAATAGGATAATTGCACTAATAATAAGGATACTAACCTTATCATATGATGGACAAATAAGTGAAGGGTCGTTGTCCGATCTATTATTGTGTGCCTCTGTGCCTATGTAATCCTCAAGCTGCCACTGATGGGTCCTTGAGCAAGGCTCTTAACCCTCAATTGTTTGGATTATACTTTGTAAGATTGTATCAGTAGTAAGTCTGTCAGATTACTAAATAGTGTTGTAGTCGGTCCCTGTCTTGGTCTTCACTACAACACTATTACTAAAAGTAAATCTGAATGTCACAAACAGATTTCTAGAGCATTTCGTTTTAACCAACTGATTTGTGTGTATGCTGTTTAATCACAAGCCAAATACTAAAAACAAAACTTACCACTATCTGAGCAGGACCTCCCAGCTGAAGGCAGGTTTTCTTTGATTTTTCCTACTCTGAGGTCAGAAATTCCTAGTACCAACCTTCTAAGCCTAGAACGCACCATAGCACACTAAGAGCCACTGCTGTTGAGAATGGCCCACCTCCCAAATATCCTGATTAGTGTGTACAATTGTTGGTTTAAGTTTATTAGTTTGATTAAACCTTACATCAGCATCAATGGCTATATTCGCAACAGACACAAGGTTATATCAACACACTAGTCATGGGTCAATTTACTGTCACCAGACAACCTGATGCACGTCTTTGGAAAGTCGCACATCTGCACTGACCACCTGCACCACCGTGCTGCTCCAGTGTGTAGGCTGCCGATCCGAGGTAAAGGTAGTCTGACAAAAAACGTAGCGCTACATGATCAACTGGCCACTGAGACAGGATTTAAATCGGAGTATCAGCCTGATTATTGACATTTGGGGTCGGATTGCTGTCATGCCGAGTAACCTCCCGAGTCGTTTTCCTCAGTGAGGTGATTCCTATTTTCCTCAGCGAGCTCCGAATGGCTTTGGTAAAGTTCTGCGAGGCAAAGCAGTAGATAAGCGGATCAAGGCAGCAGTTGGACGAGGACAGGGTCCATGAGACGTAATATGCGGTCTCCAGCTGCAAAAGAAGGCCGCAGCGGGCGGGAAAATACTTCTTGACCACCACGATCGCTGTGCGAATGAAGTTGATGGGCATGAAGCACAATCCAAAAATCAGCAAACAGGCAGCCACCATTTTGCGTGACTTCCTTTTCATCAGCCTGCCCTTCAGGTGGCTGAGGTTGATCCCAGACACGGATCTCACCAGACGGGCGTAGCAAAACACAGACACGGTGAAGGGAATCAGGAAGCCAGGAATGAGTAGAATGAAGTTGATGGTGAAATACGCATCAATGTTGTGGGCCTGGTGGATGCTGAGACATAGAGTGCTGTTCCCGGATGTGCTGGTGTCCACAAAGAAAGCGATCAGAGTTCCTTTTATGAGCAAAGCAACCCAAATTCCTATGCAAAGCTTCTTTACAAAGTTCTTTTGTTTCATACAGGAGTCTTGGCTGTGGTAGACCACCGATACGTACCGGTGGACGCTTATGAGTGTTAGGAACAGGATACTGCCGGTAAAGTGAATGGCCAACAACATGATTTTGAGTCGACACAGGAGGCTTCCAAAAGGCCAGTGTCCTCCCAGGGAAAAGTAAGTCACAATGAAGGGTGCAAGTGGACAAATGATGATATCGCTAATGGCCAGGTGGAACTGGAGAACTGTTCCAGACCTCCACTCAGGAATGCGGAATATGAACACATACATGCTGAAGATGTTCAACAAAAGTCCAAGTAGCAGGATCAGGCAGATCAGTACAGGGATGGAGATATGCTGAGGTCCCACTGGACATGATTGGTTTCCGGTCATGTTGCTTGTGTCGTTCATCTAGTAAAGAGAAATGGATGAAAAGGAAAAATCTTACAAACACTGGCTTTACCAGAATTTCACCGCAAGTAGTACTTTGTCACATTTTTGTATAATAATCCGATTCTGATTCTAGACGTAAACAAATGCAAAGCCAACGGTCTTCAGAAGATGCAGGTTACCGTGAGATGTGACGAATGTCAGAGGTGTCGTTGATCAAGAAGTACAGAATGCATTCTATACGAATTTCAAATGTTATTTATCTCTAGGTATTAGGTATTAGGGTGTATCAATCTGTCTAAATCGAACTGTTGCTATAAAATCATGAAAGTGTCAGTTGGAGTTACTTACAGTTCAGCTTGGATCCAAAGCTGTCATTTGCAGCTCTCACTAGACCAGCTTGAAAGAAACTGTGACTTCCTGTCTGCTCAGCATACTTTCATGTTCATAAATAGCTACCTATGCATCATATTCGAATGAGCTAGGGTTCTAAAGAAATATCAGCAAGTGCATTAGCAACTGGAAAAAAAACCCTCCGCCTATATTGTCAGATGCGCTCAGTTTATATGGTCCACCTATCTTGTACTTATAAGCATTGCAGATACACCTCCTTGTTTCTACACTCATTGTCTATTGTATCATTTCCACTTACTATAGAGAAGCACTTTGTAGTTCTACAATTACAGACTGTAGTCCAATTGTTTCTCTACATACTTCTTTAGTCCCCTTTACTATGTTCTTTAATAATGGTCCCACAGGGTTGCGAATCATCATGGTGGTGGTGTGTTAGTGTGTGTTGCGCTGGTACTAGTGGATCAGACACAGCAGTGCTGCTGGAGTTTTTAAAAACCTCAGTGTCACTGCTGGACTGAGAATAGTCCACCAGCCAAACAATGTCCAGCCAACAGTGGCATGTGTCCCTTCATGGAGTGCTAGAGGATAGCCAACATACGCTGCACAGCACCAGGCAAGCTACTGTCTCTGGCTTTACATCATGAACAAGGTCAGTGAGTGGGTACAGTACGGCCCCTTTTGACTCTTGAGATTGCAGCAGTGAGGGTTCTTGCAGGGGGTCTGGGAAGCCCCTTCGAACTGCTGGGTAGCGTGGGAAGGTCGCCGTTTAAACCACAGTTTGAGCTGACAGTAAATGAAAAACAGAAGACACCAGAGAATACATGCAGGAGAAAGCAGGTAAAGTTTCATTGTGGTTTAGATAAAGATCGAAAGTTTCTTCACAGATGCAAAGGTGTTTGCACTTTCAAATTGGTGCGTTTTGTGAGTTTTGGGGAGGGTTTCACTTTTTAACCATGCACATGCCTTTTTAGGACGACTCTCAATTCCCCTTCTTCAGGCGTGGCCAACAGAGCCTGCAAATACCCCGACACAGCTGGAAGACACTGGTGCTGGGCTTTTATAGTCTGACTTATGGTACTTTTTGACCACTAGCACTATAAAACAGCTGGATAAGGTCCAAATCTAAATAAAAAAAAAAAAAATCCAAATATACATGGCCCTGTGTGAAAAAGTGATTAACCCCATGGTTGAAACATAGCCTGAACCACTCTTTCACAATTTGACCCTTCTGAAACAGATCAACATCTTTTCGACGTCCACAGGATGTCTCTTTCAACATGGTGGTTTAACAAATGAGAAGCTACTCACTGCATCGGTTAGGGTTAAATAACTTGTTGCCAGCTAAAACATAATCACCGATGCAATAATTATATGATGGAAAGCTTTTTTTTATTTATTTAACTTTGTTCTTAGTTATATGCAGGCGATGACCTTTTTTTGGCCGGGCAGTGTGTGTCTACAAATCACATTGTAGGATTTTTAAAGAATTGAATTATAAATCAAGGTGGAAAATAAGTATTTAGTCACCCACAAACAAGCAAGATTTCTGGCTCTCACAGATCTGTAACTTCTTCTTTAAGAAGCTCTTCTGTCCTCCACTCGTTACCTGTTTTAATGGCACCTGTTTGACCTCCTTATCTGTATAAAAGACACCTGTCCACAGCCTCAAACAGTCAGACTCCAAACTCAACCATGGCCAAAGACCAAAGAGCTTTCGAAGGACACCAGCAAGAGAATTGTAGACCTGCACCAGGCTGGATACAGTGAATCTACAATAGGCAAGCAGGTTGGTGTGAATAAATCAACTGTGGGAGCAATTGTAAGAAAATGGAAGACATACAAGACCACTGATAATCTCCCTCGATCTGGGGCTCCACGCAAGATCTCATCCCGTGGGGTCAAAATGATCATGAGAACGGTGAGCAAAAATCTCAGAACTACACGGAGGGACCTGATGAATGACCTGCAGAGAGCTGGGACCAAAGTAACAAAGGCTACCATCAGTAACACACTACGCCGAGAGGGACTCAGATCCTGCAGTGCCAGGCGTGTCCCCCTGCTTAAGCCAGTTCATGTCCAGGCCCGTCTGAAGGATTGCGAGAGGATTGGGAGAATATCATGTGGTCAGGTGAAACCAAAACAGAACTTTTTGGTAAAAACTCAACTCGTCGTGTTTGGAGGAAGAAGAATGCTGAGTTGCATCTCAAGAACACCATACCTACTGGGAAGCATAGGGGTGGAAACCATGGAAACCGGACAGGACGACTGATCCGTGTTAAGGGAAGAATGAACAGGGCCATGTATCGTGAGATTTTAAGCCAAAACTTCCTTCCATCAGTGAGAGCACTGAAGATGGACCGTGGCTGGGTCTTCCAGCATGACAATGATCCCAAACACACCGCTTGAGCAGGAACTGGCAGTCTTGATTGTGTACCTGGCAATCATTGGACATTCCAGTAAGACAATGATCTTAAGCCCACCTCCAAGTCAACCAAAGCTTGGTTGAGAAAAAGATCCTGGAATGTCCTGGAGTTGTCTTCTCAGTCACCAGATCTAAACCCGACTGAAAGTCTGTGGTGGGATTTAAAGAAGGCAGTTGCAGCATGGAAGCCATCAAACATCACTGAACTAGCGGCTTTTGCATGTGAAAAATGAGCCAAGGAGGTATAATTACCGGCCTTTACAGATCTTAAACTGGACGCCATTTTTTAAACATTAGAAACAAAAAAAGTTTCATCTTGTCAAAAACCTGATAGATCAATAATGGAAGATATTCAACTTCACTGGATTTCTTCCTTCTGCAGCATAGGTGTGGGACAAGTGAAGTTGGATGGAAGGACTGTGAAGAACTCCCAGGCCTCCCAGCAAAAAAGTGTGTCATCCACAACAAGGGAACTTCCACTTGCAAAACTGGTTTAAGCAACTCAAAAGTTCAAACGTTGCAAAACAATATAAATACGATTAAGAGATTACCATAAATAAGGGTTTAAGGATTAAACAAAGGGGTTATATGTGAAGAGTCTATGCAGGTGGTGGACACCTAACAGAAGCACCACATGAAAACAGAGCTTGACTTTCAAGCGACTAAATCACAGTCGAAATAAACGCAGCTGCACTGGTGAGCTCTAATAGGCTGGTTGCCAGTTCCACCAATTTCACACAGAAACATAATGATTAATGTTTTAGAAGCCTTGGAAACATTGCTAAAATACATGGCATTATGGAATCACTAAGTACCAGGAGATCTTAAATGAGAATCTGGATCCCTCTGCCAATAAGCCAGAACTTGGCCATGGTTTGATCCAAAGCTTGCATCTAAGCATAGACAAAGATGGACATGAACATCCTTATACCTACTCAACACTCTGGGATGGGCTGAAGAGGAGATACTTGTGGTGCAGCAATGTATTTTTGTTTCTTCTTGAGTCTTGGTCCTCCCAAGGTTTCTTCCTCATAACACTTAGGGAGTTTTTCCTTGCCACTGTCGCCCTAGGCTTGCTCAGTTTGGGATTGGACGTAGATATTAGGAGATAACCTAAACTTGTAAAGTTGCTTTGAGACAATGCTCCATTGTAAAAAGCGCTGTATAAATAGATCTGACGACTAGAATCGATAGTCATATCGAATCACACCTCCACTAAGCGCTAAACGTAAACAACTCAAACATTGAAGGATTTATGTTTTCTAACAACAGTCTTACAAGTTCAGGTTGCTCTCATATTTTCAGTGTGAGATTAAGCTAAATGACAAGACCTGCTTCATACCCATGTGTATTAGAGAAGTGCAACACAATTGGTTTTGTGATGTAGGGTGCAAACAGCTCACGTGCAACCACTGCATGCGTCACAGGACACGACCGTGAGAGACTTCCTGCTAACAACATAGGTTGGTGAACATGAGATAGGATCCTCTCAGGAACACAGCTAAAATGTAAGTAAGTAAGAAAGGGTTAGGGTTATTTATAAAGCCCATTTAACCCATAGTGCTGTACACAAGGTTATATTAAAACACATATAAAAGACAACATAGAACATATAACAAACATGTCCAGAAACTGCAGGTAAATTCTTATAACCAGTATGGTTCCTGTGCTGTATGTCATCAGGCACATCCCAGTTTCGGGAGGTTCTTTCCTGTTTTTGGTTCCTGTTTGTGTTTACTTTGGGCAGTACCTAAGAAACCTGCTTCCTACCACACAGAGGAAGCATTCATGTGACGACATCCAAACATCAGTTGAACCTTTAACTAAATTCAATAGATCTAATACTGGGAAACTTAGTATGAAAAGCATGTATACTTTATATTGACCTAACGCTGAGTAAAATTCATCTTCAGGAGCCAGTTATATGAGCAAATCAGGTCCACGTTTCCAATGGCTCAGATCACGTTACTAAATTCAGCACATCCTCTATTGAGTCGAGGAAAGTCCCACTCGCCACGATTTCAATAGGCTACATTCAGCAGTTACTACTCTTCACAAAGCACATCCCTAATGAATTTCAGGCAGCTCAGTAAGATGAAAAACCTTCTTGTAATTATCTGTTCTAGACTCGACTAACTAGATAACGTTTATATACACTCACTGCTCAATTTATTAGGCACACCTCATGTTTCTAGATCCTTGTCCATTTGATCAGTTCCACTTACCATATAGAATCACTTTATAGTTCTACAATTACAGACTGTTTCTCTACATCCTTTGTTAGTCCCCTTTATTCTGTTCCCTAATGGTCAGGACCCCCACAGATCAGGTACTATTTGGGTGGTGGATCGTTCTCAGCACTGCAAGAATAGTACATTTATGTCATTTAGCAGATGCCCTTATCCAGAGCAACTTACAATTGGTACAGTCTTACAACCCAAGCAATTGTGGGTTAAGGGCCTTGCTCAAGGACCCAACAGTGGCAGCTTGGCAGAGGTGGGAGGTAGTACCTCATCTGTGGTGGTCCTGGCCATTATGGAACAGAGCGAAGAGGACCAACAAAGGATGTACAGAAACAGATGGACTACAGACTGTAATTGTAGAACTACATGTTTACGTTTATTCATTTATTTAACGTCGCTATCAGCATCAGTGGCCATGTTCAGCGACACACACACAAGGTTACATCCATACACAAGGTTATCTCAAGACAAGTCACTCATACACTCAAGTCAATGCCAATTTAGCGTAATCAATTAACCTAACAAGCATGTCTTTGGACTGTTGGAGGAAACCGGAGTACCCGGAGTAAACCCACACAGACACGAGGACATGCAGACTCCACACAGAAAGGACCCAGGCCGCTTCACCCTGGGATTGAACCCAGGACCTCCTTGCTGTGAGGCGGCGATGCTACCCACCGAACCACCGTGCCGCCCTGTAGAGCTACAAAGTGCTTCTATATGGTAAGTGGAGCTAATTAAATGGACAATGAAGAAAGGTCATTTAAGCACTAGAAGAGCAATCTTTGAAAGGTTAGTTAATTGTGTAGACCTGTTAAAGACGACAAATTCTGTTTCTCGAGTGGCGTAGAGGGCAAACACGCTAGTCCACTACTACACAAACTAAAGTCAGCTGGGTGGGCTCCATCTACCCAACACAGAACGGCAAAGTGGGCCGATATACACTGCCAGTTTAATACGTTCTTCCATGCAGATTCGCTCTCACAGTAGTCTGCCATCTGCTGGTGAAAAGCAGCAGTCACAGCCACAACAAGTGTGGCCCTTCGTCGGTGGAGATGCAAAAACTATGAGGGAATTCGATTGACAGAAAAGGTGAAAATTTCAAAAAAGAAAATATGGAAATTCTTTCCTATATTGGTTTGCCCTGAACTATATACAGTGTGTGTCTCATTAAGGAACTGTGGAGACACTCCCTACAGAAAGCACTTTAATTTCTCACTTTAATCCTCAAACAGGTCTACACAGGAACGGATATGGCAAATGTCTGCCAACTTTAAACAATGGACAAATCCAGGATTGAAACAAGAATATACTCCACACTGGGAAATCCATGTACAAAGAACAGGCCTCAGATGCTGGACAATGCTTTACTATAGAGCCAAAGATTTGTGGACACCCAAAAATGGCATCCAAGAAACAACATAAGGATGGCGTTTGTCTTAAGAACACAAACATCGACATAGCAGTTTAAGTTCATTAAAGAAATGATCACAGCTAGGCAGTCCTGCTATTAGGAGTACAACCAGAACTTTTGGCTTTAAAAGTACTATAATCGGCTAAATAAAAATACAAAACATGTTTTACTACTTCATTTTATTTACAACTGGGCTACAAATCCAAATCTACATGATACATTCAGCCACCACAACAGTACTGTACAAGTTATTTTGAACTAATACAACGAACAAACAAGCACAAACTGTAATAAAATATTTATACCAAAACAACCACAAGTCCTTAAAGCTCCCATGCAGGAGCAGGAGACCTCTGTAGAAAAACTGATAAAATGTGGCTGAAATGCTCCTGGGCTCTCCATCAGCCCTGTGCGGCTGCAGTCTGTGTCTGAGGTGAGCCTAGGCCGATCTCAGTGAGGAGTGCTGGGGGTGGTGGGGACGGTGACTGGGTGAAGGCCCAGGTCCAGGGTCGGAGCTTCTTCAGGCTCAGGAGGACTCCGCTTTGAGGCTTCAACCTTCTCCACCAACTGTGTGTAGAGCTCCTTTACCGGTTCACTGCTCTGGAGATATTAATAAGAGCAAATTGCTGAGGCTGTGGCTGGGATTATCACGACGGGACACATTCATTTAGGATGGAATCATTTATGGTTCTACACTGATGAACATTTAAAGAGAGTCTTATTTTGGCTCACTACTAAAAAATTTAAGACTGGTATCCAGTAGAAGTTTCTGCCCCACACATGATGTTCATCCGCTTCAGCTTCATTCAAGCTGCTTTCGTAATCAGCTCCGGTCCAACCATACCCAGGCCACCAGAGGGCAGTAACCCTCTTCCGGTTATCTGGGGACGAAGTGCCACCAACGACTTTCCTGCTTAGACTCAGGATCCTCTAGTGACTCTGTGTATCAGACTACGTAATGCCACATTTTATTTGAACTATGACTCCATGACTTAAGTTTCATTCTTAGATTTATCATCTACGCCGCCCAAGGAGGTCCCTTTCTCAGTCTTGGTCCACCCAAGGTTTCTTTCTCATAACACTTAGAGAGTTTTTCCTTGCCACTGTCGCCCTAGGCTTGCTCAATTTGGGATTGGAGGTAGATATTAGGAGATAATGTAAACTTGTAAAGTTGCTCTGAGACAATGCACCATTGTAAAAAGTGCTATATAAATAGATCTGACTTGACTTGGTATCCTGTAAAATGTTGTCTTGCTCAATAAAGCCATAAATATAACACTGGCCACTAGGTGGCACTGTTCACCACTATAGTATCAAAAGGGCCACTGAGAATCATGTGGTTACATAGGCACGAAGTGGTGACAAAAACCCAGAGTACAAGCACAGTTCGGTAACCAAAATACACACACCAGAAATCGCCAAACAAACCAGGAGAAACACGCGAGCCGGAGCAAGCCGAGCACGAAGCTCCTGAACGCTCGCGCCATACTTGTTCAAATACCAAAAGTGTCACAAGGTGACGTCAGCAAGCTCCGAAGCTTTGGTCAGCTGACGCCACTCACGTGACAACCGGCGCATACAGACCCGAAAAGGGTCGTAACATCAGGTAAATTAACTCAATATTTTTTTTAATACACATTTGTCCCCTGCCTTTACCATTTGTGTCAATAATTCTGACACTATGTGGCTGCTTACTAGGTTACTGTCTAAGGCTTCATATATAAACCATTTAGATGCTGAATTGCATTAGATGCATTTAGATGTTGACTGAATAAAACGTGATTGAAGAATTTATTTGATTAAAAATACACAGTTTTAGGTATACATGCTACTGTATAATGTGAAAAAAAATGGCTTCTTGGTTTCTAACTGGGATGAATAATTGTAGTGATCATTAGTGTTATTTTACACATGTAAATGTTTTGAAAAAAAAAACACGTATATTAAGGCCGTCCTTCACACCGAGTCCGAATCTGACGGACTGCAACGCTGCGTAAAATTTTTAATCGGACTCCGTTCTAATTTCTGCGTTGGTCGGATGCGTTAAAATCAGGCCGACCAATCAGAGCTCGGTTGCCAGGCAGAACAGCTCATCCTGCGCGTGGCAGAGCGCAAGAGCTTATAGGACAAGCAACACGCGGAGTATAAAAACATGGATATTAAAGAAAAGATCTGGCTGAATATAGCTGAAAGGCTGGAGAATGAGGATGATAAACCTCACAGTGACTGGATGGAATCGTTTCTTATTTATTTAAGTCCATTCTAATCTGTTCAATCTTCCTGCACTAATCTTCGCTAGTGTCTTTGTTTTGTTTTTTTTAAGTTGTCGATGTGAAAAACACGGCAAGACACATTAAGAGAAGGGAACTTAAAGAAAGCAAAGTGGAAAGGGAGGTTTCACAGTGTTTAGACAAAAAACGCGTCGGACTTGGTGTGAAAAGGCCTTTATGCGTTCTTGTTTATTACTGATGTAATTGCATTTTTAAACACCAGATGGCGCCAGATCGTACGCCATGCTCACAAGCAGACTGCTCTCAGTGAGACTCCGAATTACTCCTCTTAATTACAGAGGACGAAAGATTATTTTTGTTTAAACTTTTATACAAAAAGAAGTATACATTTTGATTTTTTAAAATTCTTCAGATATAAAAATAATATTAAAAGATATAAAAATAATATAAAAAGAGTTAAAGATATGGTGAAGTTACAATAGAGAATCTGGTTTACAATTTGAAACTTCTCTTTCTAGTAATTTATTGAATTTTTTTTCAAAGTTTTTTTGTTTAGGATCTCGTACATTAACTTACACAAAACGTTTTGCATTGTTTAAACTGAATGTCATCGACTGTAAAATCAATAATCATTAAGAAAAAAATCGAATTGAGTTTAATCTTAATCAGCTAACACCCAAAACTGCACCAAACAACATATCTAATACACCTTTACAAAACCTATTAATGTTAAATCATATTGAAATGTACCTGTTTGGGTGGTTCAAGTGTCTTCATCAGGGCCTCCATGGAGGATGGGTGCACCTTCTGGTGGAGATGGTTCAACAAGCGTAGTGTGTGTCTGTGCACGTTCTCCTTGCTGCAAATCATTGGCAAAAGCATGTAAGACATATCAGTGCCTCCATTCCGAGTCTTGATTCTGCAAAATGCTGCTAGCTAAACACAGGATCCAGAATTACAGCCGAAAACAAACTTATTCTCATCTAAAGTTATTCTTCAGCAATAAAAAAGCTATGTTTTCACACATTTAAGCTACAATAGAACATTTTGTTTGCAATTTTAAATCTCTGTTTCTAGTAAATTACTTTAATAACAACAGGAACTCGGTATCATGAATGGAAACGTTACACCCCAGCATCTGGTATAGCAGAGTTTCTTTCATTTGCATACAGTGGGGCAACAAAGTATTTAGTCAGCCACTAAACAGCTAGAAACTAGACAGCTCTTTGGTCTTGACCATAGTTGAGTTTGGAGTCTGACTGTTTGAGGCTGTGGACAGGTGTCTTTTATACAGATAACGAGGTCAAACAGGTGCCATTAATACAGGTAACGAGTGGAGGACAGAAGAGCTTCTTAAAGAAGAAGTTACAGGTCTGTGAGAGCCGGAAATCTTGCTTGTTTGTGGGTGACCAAATACTTATTTTCCACCATGATTTACAATTAAATTCTTTAAAAAAATCCTACAATGTGATTTCCTGGATTTTTTTTCTCATTTTGTCTCTCATAGTTGAAGTGTAGCTATGATGAAACTTTCAGACCTCTCTCATCTTTCCAAGTAGGAGAACTTGCACAATCAGTGGCTGACTAAATACTTTTTTACCCCACTGTATATCCCAGCTTTCAGACAGAATATACAGGTTATAATCTTTAAGTGTTGAAACTCTAAACTCTTGTGTTTTTGCCACCAGTATCTGGACTCTTCCTAGATAAGGCAAGAAATCAAATATTTTTTACCTACAGAATGGTTCCAAGAAAGTACTGTGCATGTGCAGCAAGGACACTGACATCACTGACCTAGAGAAAGAGGTGAGGAGGAAGTTGTCGAAGACTGTTGTGCAGAATTCCTCTGTGCTGAACTCATCAGACAGCAGGGTCAGGTGGCCCATCAGGAGATGGAGGAAAATATCTCCAAACGCCATGTCATTGTAGGTTTCGACTGCAGGCACAATTATGCAGACATGACTTTAGAACCCACTCCTTATCTGCTGGAAATGGCTGCCTTAAAGCAGGAACACACCTTGGACAAAGCACAAGGCATCACACATTCACACCCACCCCGAAGCAACGTATATCTACATACGTGAATTGACAGTATTTGGGTGGTGAAGCCTCAGTTTGCTAGCCCACCACCATGGTGGCTCGGGTTCGAGTCCCGATAGAGGTTTCTGGAAGGGTGTGATCTCAACAGGCACAAACCAGCCCATCTGCCACCAATAACTATGCCCTGGCCAAAATCTCTGAGCTCACTCCCCATCTGCGAGTGTATATACAGTATGAAGTGCCTAAACTGGGTGCATGGGAGAATCCATCACAGTCCATCACAGGGCGCACACACTCACATGGGGTCGCACTTTAGAACACTGTTTCCCAATCTTTTGGAACCACGGCACATATTTCACATTAGAAAAATCACAAGGCACACCAAAAAACAAAAATGTCACAAACTGTGTATTTATTGAACTATAATGAAAATCTAGTCTCAATTTACTAACTCAGTCTGAAACCTGGGTCTGTTTAGTTGAACACAAAGCTGATATCTTACTGCCCTCTAATGGAAAAGAATGTAATTGTTCTGCCTGTCACTACAGGCCGTCTGCTTAGGGCACCAACCAGGTGAAATTGGACAATCTTCCATGGCACACCTGATGATTTCTCATGGCACAGTGGTTGGGAAACACTGCTTTAGAAATGCCAGCTGGCTTAACATATGTATTTGGACATGTGAGGAAACCAAAACAGCCACAGGAAACCCACACAGACACGCCAAGAACATGCCAATTCCTTACAGGCCAGTGGTCAAGAGGATACGTTTTGATAAAGTGGAGTTATTAATCCGATTATTACAAGCATATAAACAGACAGGGGTGGCTTACCCAGAGCAGGCAGCAATCTTTGTAGTGCGTTCTTATTCCTCTGCTTTGCAATGTGAAGTACATAGTAAAGGCCCATCTCACATGCTACTCTGTTTTCTTGCAGATATCTGAGGAGAAAAATCAGAAAGATTCAAAAACATTTATAAAAAAAAAAAAAATAGAGTTGGACTACCCATTCCTCCATACAGAACAGCTTCAGCTCTGGGATGGTGGTGGGTTTCCTCACATTAGCTGCTCGCTTCAGGTCCTTCCACAACATTTCCATTGGATTAAGGTCAGGACTTTGACTTGGCCATTCCAGAACATGAACTTTATTCTTCTTTAAAACATTCTTTTGTAGAACGGCTGTGTGCTTAGGGCGTTGTCTTTCTGCATGAACCCACCTCTCTTGATATTCATTCTGGACAGATGTCTGACATTTTCCTCAGATTTCCCCTGATAAATTCAGAAATTCATTGTTCCACTCAATGATGGCCCAGCCGTCTTGTCCCAGATGCAGCAACAAGCCCAAACCATGATACTACCACCACCATTTTTTCACAATTGGATAAGGTTTCTTATGCGGAATGCATTGTTTTTCCTTTCTCAACCATAAAGCTTTTCTTTTAAACTAAAAAGTTCTATTTTGGTCTCATCCCGTCCACAAAACAGTCTCCAATGTCGTTCTGTCTGCTGGCTTGTCCACGTGAAGCTTTAGTTTAGCAAACTGCAGACGAGCAGCAATGTTGCTTTTTGGAGCAGCAGTGGATTTCTCCTTGTTAACCCTGCCATGACACCATTGTTGTTCAGTGTTCTTCTGATGTTGGACTCATGACCCATTACCATAGCCAATGTGAGAGAGGCCTTCAGTTGCTTAGAAGTTACCCTGGGGTCCTTTGTGACCTCGCCAACCATTACACGCCTTGCTCTTGGAGTGATCTTTGTTGGTCGACCACTCCTGGGGAGGGTAACAATGGTCTTGAATTTCCTCCACCTTATTAATGAGATAACTTATTTTAATTCATACATCTAACATCTAAGCTGCATAATGAGGTTGGGTCCCTTTTTGAGTCCTCTCAAGGTTTATTCTTTATAACAAGTATCTCTCATTTTTAAATATATCTCACTGGCACCCTAGTGGACATACAACAGCTTCTGAAATCTCATGAATTACCTCTAAAACCAACAACATCAATCCACATTGGTGATGGACAACTCATGTTCATACTTGGCAGGTATGCTTTGTTACCTCGTGAAGGTCTCCGGCAGGGTGGAGGGGTACGTCAGGGAGCTTTTCTCTTCGCTCGGGAGCTTTTGTTCCACTGTGAAAGTATAATCATCCACCACGATGGACATCATCGCAGGCAGGAAACGCGTGACGACTTCCAGATCCTGTGGCAACACAAACGAGAACACCAAGCCTCTTTCTTAAATTTACACCAAGTTTCTTAAGTGTACCGATTAAAACCTGAGGTAACTGATCTTACCAGGCGTGGCTCTTTGAACACCTGGCTGTCAATCATATCCCAGGCCCCCTGGCCGAGGGTGAGCATCCTCAGGAGCAGCAGTAGGTCCGGACTGTCCTGTTCTCACACACATACAGCAAGTATATATGAAAATAATAAACGCATTATATCTAATGGCAGGGCTCAGGTGGTGCAGCTTTCAACAACTCAGCTGTGACAATTTTAGTCTCCTGGGAAAGGAACTCTCTGCGATATTACACACAGATGATGCCTCACATTGCAACAAGCAAACAAACATTAAAAAGTGACATTAAACTTATGATGGATTTCTCTGAGCGCACCCCCATCATAAATCGGAGGCTACCTGTATTGTTATTTTCATCAGCAATGTACTGAGACAGCAGGAGCTCTTACTCTGGGCAAGGAGTCCTGACTGAGCAGCTCTTGCAGGTTCCTCACTGTGCTCAGCACTAGTGTATTACTGGCAAAAGGGTCACACAGGATCATCGAGAGGTCCCTGTGAGAGAAAATCATGCAACAACAAGTTACACAATTCAGACCTACAGCATCAGTGCACTGATTCTCCTGTTTATGCCCTGATTGATTCCTCTTACCCTAGCACTTGCTCCTGCCCTTTTTTCACACTGTCCAAGAAACCCTGCAACTCTCTGGCTCGTTTGGCGTCCACAAACTTTTCCCGGATACAAGCGTCCAGGCACCAGGTGAACTGGAGAAAAAAATACACCAGATCAGTTACAGTGGGGAAACAAAGTATTTAGTCAGCCACTGATTGGTCAAGTTCTCCTACTTAGAAAGATGAGAGAGGTCTGTCATTTTCATCATAGGTACACTTCAGCTATGAGAGACAAAATGAGATCCAGGAAATCACATTGCAGGATTTTTAAAGAATTGAATTGTAAATCATGGTGGAAAATAAGTATTTGGTCACCCACAAACAAGCAAGATTTTAGCTCTCACAGACCTGTAAGTTCTTCTTTAAGAAGCTCTTCTGTCCTCCACTCGTTACCTGTATTAATGGCACCTGTTTGACCTCGTTATCTGTACAAAAGACACCTGTCCACAGCCTCAAACAGTCAGACTCCAAACTCAACCATGGCCAAGACCAAAGAGCTGTTGAAGGACACCAGGAAGAAAATTGTAGACCTGCACCAGGCTGGGAAGAGTGAATCTACAATAGGCAAGCAGGTTGGTGTGAATAAATCAACTGTGGGAGCAATTGTAAGAAAATGGAAGACATACAAGACATTGATCATCTCCTCTTCTGGGGCCCCATGCCGATATCTCATCCCTGGAGTCACAATGATATGAAAACGGTGGAGCAAATATCCCAGAACTACAACGGAAGGGACCTGATGAATGGACCTGCAAAGGCTGGACCAAAGTAACAAAGGCTACCATCAGTAACACACTACGCCGAGAGGGACTCAGATCCTGAGTGCCAGCGTGTCCCCCTGCTTAAGCCAGTACATGTCCATGCCCGTCTGAAGTTTTGTCCAGAGGCATATGGCAGGATCCATAGAAGATTGGGAGAATATCATGTGGTCAGATGAACCAAAATAAAACTTTTTGGTAAAAACTCAACTCGTCGTTTTTTGGGAGGAAGAAGAATGCTGATTTTGCAAAACCATACCCTACTGTGGAGCAGGGGGTGGAACATCATGCCTTTTGGGGGCTGTTTTCTTCGCAAAGGGGACAGGGCGACTGATGCGATCGTGATATTTTAAGCCAAAACCTCCTTCCATCGGTTAAAGCATTGAAGATGGAAAGTGGCTGGGTCTTCCAGCATGACAATGATCCCAAACACACCGCTCAGGCAACGAAGGAGTGGCTCCGTAAAAAGCATTTCAAGGTCCTGGAGTGGCCTAGCCAATTTCCAGACCTCAACCCCATAGAAAATTTGTGGAGGGAGTTGAAAGTCCGTGTTGCTCCAAAACATCACTGCTCTAGAGGAGATCTGCATGGAGGAATGGGCCAAAATACCAGCTACAGTGTGTGCCAACCTGGTGAAGACTTACAGGAAACGTTTGACCTCTGTCATTGCCAACAAAGGTTGTGTTACAAAGTATTGAGTTGAACTTTTGTTATTGTCCAAATACTTATTTTCCACCATAACTTACAATTAAATTCTTTAAAAATCCTACAATGTGATTTCCTGGAGTTTTTTCTCATTTTCTCTCTCATAGTTGAAGTGTACCTATGATGAAAATGACAGACCCCTCTCATCTTTCTAAGTAGGAGAACTTCCACAATCAGTGACTGACTAAATACTTTTTTGCCCCACTGTACATCATCGCATGACATAACACTGCAATCAGCACTGGCTCTGAAGCACCTGACGACAGGTTTCTCACCTTGTGGCAGGGATCGACGGAGCAGATCTCGCTGACGTCTAGATCGTGCAAGGACATCAGGAGCTCGGCACGCAGGGTGCAGTAGTGCACGTTCCGGGTGCGCAAGAACAGCGTCCTTAAGAACTGCAGAACCATGTCGTAGAGTTTCACGTTCTTGCCGATCATCTGAGTGAGTTTCTGCACCACCTGATATAAACAGCAACACCATGTGATGAAAAACCGTGGACGCAACGATGACAGCTTTTCCAAAGGTTCCCAAGGTTTTCCAAGGGGGGGGACAAATGTAAAGGAAAGAGTTCTCGGCTCGGGGGCACTGACCTCGCCCTGCCGCCGGGTCTTTGGCGAAGGACTGAAGAAGTTATGCAGGATGGACAGGTCGCTGCTAAAGAGAGCCGCCTCCTTCTCCACTATGTACTGCTTGAGCAGAGGAGAGACCTCATCCCCAAACAGGGCCTGGTTATCCTGCCAGATCTGCCTCTTCACCTCCACTGCACAGACTTTATACAGCTCCTTATCAGCCATCACCTGCTTCAGTTTCTTCTCCGGCACCTGTACAAGAGAGAGAGCTTCCAGCACACACGCTAACAGAGCAGGAACTAACACTGGGACGTAGGATGGCGCCCACCTTTGGTAAGTGTTTCATGACCTGCATGACCACAGGCTGTATGGACGGCATCTTGACCAGCGCAAAGCTCTTCTCAAGAAGTTCCTCCAGCTTATGATATCTAACAGGGATTTGAAAAATAGTCCGTATTTAGAAGCATATACCACAGTTAGTTCCGAAACCGCAATCTGATTGGCTGAGAAATGTTTTCCCATGACATTACTGACGATAATAGCACTCTGACGACGCTCTATAAGTATTACTCCACGGCATACACACGTAACCTAGCAACAACGCCCGCCCTAAAAAGCAGCCAAGTTATAATGAGTAAAACCCTTCCGAAATGAAAGTTATAATTAGTTTATAGAATCTATTGCTTTTGAAAATGATTTAAATTTGGAAGATGAAGCTATTAACGACCAACCTGAGCCAAAGGTTTATCACCTTCAGGATTTGGAAGCTCTGGAAAAGCAAAATGAAGTCAGTCCTTTAAATCAAACGTCCGGCTCTTAATGGATTCACAGCTCGACTGAAGATCAGTTTTAGTCCCATCAACAAAAATGCTGAATCAGCTTCATCCCTCACAAAGACGTCGTTTGCTGGAGTTAAACTCGGCTCTTTCATTAAACACCATCGGCGGCTGATCGGAGCTTCATTCCTCTGACAGGTTTGTTATCTGTAAGTCCAGCTCTAACCCAGAGAAGCTGCTGATGCTCTGTAGCTCTGTCCTTACATTTCTGACTGATCAGATTAGCCTTAAGAGCTTCATCATACTAATTTATAATCTTTAATCAAACGGGATCCTAGACTTTGGTTAGAACACCAGGATCTCCCTCCGATCTGCTTCAGTCGGTACAATAGTGGATCTTAGGAACAGCCTGCCTAATAAACCCCACCCATTTTATTTGCTGAATGTAAATATACTTTCTTTTTAATAAAGTAAAACTTACTAACCGATATATTTGTGTTTATTGTCTGTATAATAAACAGTTATTGGACATTCTGTTCCTCGACTTTAATGACTGAAGGGCTTAGTCGCGGGGGAACGATAGAATGGAACTATTTTACCTCACGGAAGGGTGAGGCTGAGAGAACGCTGAGAGAACGCTGAGAGAACGCTGAGAGAACGCTGAGAGAACGCTGAGAGAACTGACGCGAGGATTGCGAGGATCTGGCAACCCAGACTGATCCGCGGTTGTACACAGGACGCCGTGTCGTAGCTGCTAGCAGATATTTACCTTTGATATTTTTTAATTCCCGCATCTGTATCATATATAATCGTATATATAAGTAATTTTTTTACACATCTTAATCATTTTATTCTCGTAGACCGGCGGATTATATATATATAGATATATTTTTTTGCCGCTAATCGTTATTTAGTAACTTTACAGGTATACCAGCTTGTGTTTGCAGTAATTAGCCATTAGCTAATTACCAGAGTTGCGTCTTCTTTTGCAGTAGTGTGTTTTTATAACTTTTTTTACAGTCTTTTCCCACTTTCTTTCTGAGATTTAGTTTATTGTGACGTTTTGCATTAACTTAACTTGTATTAACGCTTTTATCGAGCATTGCATTGGACCATCGGCTGCAGTTGAACCATATCTTCATTCGGCACCCCACAACACCACCCGAAGATAAGGGCCTTTAATTCATTGATTGTACTAACATGGCTTCTGCTGTGCTTGTTCCCTGTGCAGAGTGTGGCATTTTTAGCTATTCTTCCTCTGTCATTAGTGTAAATTTTACTTGTGATAGGTGTAAACTTGTAGCCAGTTTGACGGAGTAGATTGTAGTTTTAGAGGCGCGCATCCAGACATTACAGAAGGCTAGCTCAGCTCCTAGCTTAGCAGATCTGGATGCCACAGGTGAAGTTAGAGCCCCAGCACCGTCAGAGTCCTCGCAGCAGGGCAAGTGGGTGACGGTTCGGCGACGTAGTCGTAAGGCTAGTCCACGAGAGCACCAATCTTTATATGTTCACGTGTCCAACAGGTTTGCCCTCCTCAGTGAAACACCCACTGAGCAGCCTGTTGAAAGAGCTCTGGTCATAGGTGACTCTATTTTACGACATGTGAAACTTGCTACCCCTTTAGGGACACCAGCAGCTAGAGTTCTCTGTATCCTCGGAGCCAGAGTGCCGGACACTGTAACGAGTTTTAGTGAACTTGAGAGCCGCAGATTCTCTAGGATAGTTATTAATTTAGGGGCTAATGATATAACGCCTTCGTCAGTCAGGGGTTACTAAGGCTAATTTTGTAGAGGTGGTTAGCGTGGCGAAGGCGATGTCCGATGCTGTAGTGTGCTCTGGCCCCATCCCAATGCGGCGAGGTGACCAAGCCTACAGAAGGTTATGGTCGCTGAACTGCTGGCTGTCCAAGTGGTGCTCTGAAAACGACGTGGGCTATATAGACAACTGGACAGCCTTTGAGGGTAAGCCGGTCCTTTTAGGATGGGATGGTGTGCATCCCACTCTGGAGGGTGCTGCTCTCATCTCCTGCAACATTGCCCATAGTCTTATGGCCCAATTGGTTAGGGGCTGACTATCCAGAGCAGGGGTCAGGCAGCAGACAGACCGGCTTAACCAACTCTCTGCTGGTAGCCATGCACTGTCAACCAGAACCCACATTATTGAAACTGTGTCTGTTACCCGCATCTGCCCTAAACGTAAACACTCTCAAAAAGTCTGTTTTAATAACCTCATTTGTATAAACACAGATAGCTGCCAAAGAAATAACAACATTAGACTAAAGCTAGGATTACTTAACATTAGATCACTTACAAACAAAGCAGTGATTGTAAATGAAATGATCACTGATAAACGCTTACACGCTCTCTGTCTCACTGAGACTTGGATTAGACCTGATGAATATTTAGCCTTAAATGAAGCTTCCCCTCCTTGATACAGTCATGCTAGTCGCCCTTGTCCTAATGGTCAGGGGGGAGGCATAGCTACATTTTTTTGACAAAGAGTTAGGTGTTACAGCTAAATCCCAATACAAGGCTAATTCTTTTGAAATACTGATTCTTAATGTGACTGATCCATCATTATGGAAGTCAAAACCACACTCTTTTCAGCTTATCACTATTTACCGCCCTCCTGGTCCCTATTCAGAATTTCTTCAGGAATTTGCTAACTTTCTTTCCTGCTTACTACTGTCAACAGATAAGGCTTTAATTGTAGGTGATTTCAATATTCACTTTGACAAAGAGCAGGATCCACTTAAAATTGCTTGTGAGTCCATTTTAGAATCCATGGGTATCACTCAGAATGTGATGGGACCAACCCACCGCTGTAATCATACTTTAGATCTAATATTAACATTTGGTATCAATATAGATAACCTTGATGTTTTCACGCAAAGTGATTTGATTTCAGATCACTATCTTTTAGTATTTGAGCTATCTCTAATAAATAAAATCCTTCTGCCTCGTTATCACACCAAGCGCACTATCACATCTGCTACTCCAGCTGTGTTTATTAAAAACCTACCAGACTTGAAATTTAATACACCTACAGAGATCAATCATCTTGAGTGTGTAAATGACCAATTAGAATGTGTGCTTCCCTCAACCCTGGACACGATTGCTCCTGCTAGGGTCAAACACATTAGGGAAAAAAGGCTAGCACCATGGTAAAATGACAACACCCGTACCTTAAAGCAAAGAACACGGCACCTAGAGCGCAAGTAGAGACATAGTAAATTGGAGGTGTTTAAGATTGCTTGGAGGGACAGCATGGCAGAGTATAAGCATGCCCTCACTAAAGCTAAAGCTGCATACTTCTCTTCAATCATAGAGAAAAATAAGAATAATCCAAGATTTCTCTTTAATACAGTCTCCAAATTAACAAAAAACCCGACAGAAAGTGACTCTCCCGTTCTGTGTAATTTTAACAGTAATGACTTCATGACTTTCTTTAATGATAAGATAGAAAACATTAGGCATAAAACTCACTGCTCATCGCATCACCAAACTATTCAGCCACCTTCCAGATGCAGCACTAGTTAAGACATCTGTTTAATGAGCTGTAAATCAAGATTAAAATATTTTACCCCAATTACTAATACTGAACTATCCGCACTGATCAGCTCGTCTAAGCCATCAACATGTTTATTAGATCCAATTCCTGCACGTTTACTCAAACAAGTATTACCTAGTGTTATAGAGCCAGTGTTAGTTATTTTAAATTCATCCCTTACCTTTGGTTATGTGCCCAAATCCTTTAAGTCTGCTGTTATCAAACCACTGATTAAAAAGCCAATCTTGACCCTTGTGTGATATCTAAGTATAGACCAATTTCAAATCTACCATTTCTGTCCAAAATCTTAGAAAAAGCCATCTATCAGCAGCTCTGCATTTACCTCCAAAGGAATGAAATTTTTGAAACATTTCAGTCTGGTTTCAGGCCCCATCATAGTACTGAAACAGCATTAATTAGGGTACTAAATGACTTGTTAATGTCCTCAGATAAGGGATGTGTTTCTTTTCTTGTTCTGTCAGATTTAAGTGCAGCATTTGACACTATAGATCATGATGTTTTACTAAACAGACTAGAATATATTGTAGGTATTAAGGGATCAGCACTTTCTTGGTTTAAAGTTTGTTCATATGAATAATCTAAGGTCTAAGCCCTCAAAAGTGAAGTATGGCATGCCTCAGGGGTCAGTGCTTGGCCCGCTTTTATTCTCTCTGTACATGCTGCCACTAGACTCAGTTATTCGTAAACATGGCATTAGTTTCCACTGCTATGCAGATGATACACAGCTGTACATATCAGCCAAACCTAATGACAGCCTTACAATCAACAAAATTGAGGACTGTGTAAAGGAAATAAAAGATTGGATGTTATTTAATTTTCTCTTACTTAACTCAGATAAAACTGAGGTTCTATTAGTGGGACCCAAGGCTATGAGAGACAGGTTGGCTACATCTATCCTAAATCTAGGTGGCTCTCCAGTATTGCTCAGTCCGTCTGTAAAAAACTTAGGGGTCACATTTGATTCAGATCTCTCCTTTGATGCGCACATTAGCAGCATCACTCGAATTGCTATTTTTCAATTATGTAATATCGCTAAACTTAGAAATATCCTCTCTTTTAATGATGCAGAGAAACTTGTTCATGCGTTTATAACCTCAAGGTTGGATTACTGTTACTTACTGGATGCTCAAGTAAATCTATAAATAAACTTCAGTTAGTTCAAAATGCAGCTGCCTGGGTGCTAACTCGAACTAGAAAATTTGATCACATCACTACTATTCTATCATCACTACACTGGTTACCAGTCAAATTCCGCATAGATTACAAAATACTTCTTATAACTTATAAAGCTCTACATGGCCTGGCCCCACATTACCTGAGTGAACTCTTAGAGTTTTACAATCCAACTCGTCTACTTCATTCACAGCGTGCAGGACTTCTTTTAGTTCCTAGAATTAAAAAAGTCACAGCAGGGGGAAAGGCTTTCTCATACATGGCCCCCCAACTGTGGAATAACTTCCCACTTTCGTTCGAGAATCAGACATACCTCCAAAGTTTTAAGTCTAGGCTAAAGACATACTTATTTTACGCAGGCTTTTGACTAGATTTAGACCAGGTTGCAGGTTTGGGTTGCTGAGGCCGGAGTCTGAAGTCATGTCTGGCCTGCCTGCCTTGTCCGCTTGCCGGGGTGGGCGGTCTGGCTGAACTAGGCTTGGGTCCCTCGTGATCTTGACCCTCATGCATCCTTGCCCTTAGAATACGGGCAGAGCCTGGGGGTTCATAGTCATAAAGAGTCTTATGGTGATCAGAGACGTTGGGTTGCTGTCTTCTCTGTCTGCCGCTCGTGGGGTTGCCAATGTCTCATGTGATCCCTCTTGGCTGTGTTCCTTCCGTTCTCCTCTTTTAGCTTTCTAGCTATGCTGCTATATAGCTAATGCTGCCGGGGTCTCATGCTACACTTGGCATCAGTGATTGACATGGCATCAGTGATTGTTAATAGACACTGGTGCTCTTTAATCAATAACTAATTACATTCTTCTTTTTTTTCTCCGAGCTGTGTTCCGGCAGTTTCCGGCCCCACACATTGATGTACATCTGATGGAGCTCCACTGTGCATAATTCACATTTTATTCGAGCATGACTCCATGACTTTAGTTTCGCTCTTAGATTTATCATCATCATAAACCCGGGCCACTTAATGTCGATGTGCATATTCACATTTTATTCGAACTTTGACTCCATGACTTTAGTTCGCCCTTAGATTTTATCTCTATCTAACGCCGCCCAAGGAGGTTGGGTCCCCCTTTTTGAGTCTTGGTCCTCCCAGGTTTCTTCTAGAATAGGGAGTTTTTCCTTGCCACTGTCGCCCTAGGCTCGCTCAAATTGGGATTGGACGTAGTTATTAGGATATAATCTAAAACTTGTAAAGTTGCTTTGAGACAATGCTCCATTGTAAAAAGCGCTATATAAATAAATCTGACTTGACTTGACTTGACTTGATAAACAAATCGTTTTTTCTGTCCTCTTTATCTTAAAATCTAACAATAAATGGCGATAACGGAACTGTGGTATAAAGGCAATAATACACTCGAGGGATTGCTTTAACGCGAGATACTGATGTACACGGGCGTTCTGATCTCCGGCCAATATCTCACATTAAAGCACTCCCTCTCCTGTATTATTGCTTAAATAATGCTTTTTACTCTGGTGCAACTCGCCCTGCATGTTAATGCTTCGACTTTCCTACTGCAGAAAATATTGCACTAAATATTCATGTTTAAGTAAAAAGAACTATAGAATAAAGTAAAAAAGCAGCTACTGATGTTATACTTCAACCGATTGTAAGCCTGAAAGGAAATGCAAACTACTGTTATCTAATGTTCCAAATTTCCAGTCTATTATTCCTACCTGTCCTCATCCTTGCCTTCAGCGATGAACGCTACCCGCTCCATTAGCTTGTCCCGGAGCTCGTCAAAGACAGACTGGTGAAACTCGAGCCGCGGAGTGCCGTGAAGATCCAGGAATGGCAGTGCAGACTGTAGGGTTGGCAACAATATGCCATTCTCCATCTACACACAATACACCGCTTTAACCAATACGCACCGCACATTTAAATTTTTCCACAACATATAGATGTCAAAGTATAACTTTTATCTCACTTCTATATCTGGGTTGTTTTTATATAACTGTAAGACTTGTGTGAAAATCTGATGTTGGTTTAGGTCAGATTTATGGTGGAATACAGACAAATCTAAAACTTTCAAGCACCAGCATATTTAGTTTACGTGACTGTTAAACAACTTCAAACGAATATTTAATAACGTTACATAAAATATAGTGAAATAAATTAGCGCAACTAAGTGTTTTTAAGCGCTAATAATGCTGTATAATTAATACTGAATGCCACTGAGAAAGGTACCCAGCAGAACGAGATGCTCGGTAAACTGCTTACCGCGGTCAAGCCATGCGCACTTTAAATCCGAATGCTCCTATATACGCGATATTACGGTATGACGCTGCTCTCTACAAACTGACGCTGCTTAGCAGAGAGAAACAGACTAGCATTTTTTGGCGGAGTTTTGACAGACTTTTGCATTTTTTGTGAAAATCTTTGGTGTAGAAACCCACTAAATATATAAGTGCGAAATACATTTTCATAATTGAATAAGTTTACTTGCATTACTACATTCAAAACAATTATATATTTAAATAGCTTACAATCACTGTGTAAATGGTTTTCATATATAATGTTTCATATATAATGTTTCCAAATTGAATTCCTTTTCATTTTAAATGGTGTTTAAATGCCCATTTCATTCAGAGAAAGTTACCCATTTTCTGAAATTTCCCATAATGCTAAAACCATTCCACTGCCAACCAAGACTGGTACCTCTTAACTATCACCAGTGCAGGTTAGGACAGATTCCACTGTGCCATTTCTTCATACATGCAAGTTAAACTTGTACTACAGTGGGGCAAAAAAGTATTTAGTCAGCCACTGATTGTGCAAGTTCTCCTACTTAGAAAGATGAGAGAGGTCTGTAATTTTCATCATAGCTACACTTCAGCTATGAGAGACAAAATGAGAAAAAAAAATCCAGGAAATCACAAGAACTTAATTGTAAATTATGGTGATAAATAAGTATTTGGTCGATAACAAAAGTTCAACTCAATACTTTGTAACATAACCTTTGTTGGCAATGACAGAGGTCAAACGTTTCCTGTAAGTCTTCACCAGGTTGGCACACACTGTAGCTGGTATTTTGGCCCATTCCTCCATGCAGATCTCCTCTAGAGCAGTGATGTTTTGGGGCAACAAGGACTTTCAACTGACTCCACAAATTTTCTATGGGGCTGAGGTCTGGAGACTGGCTAGGCCACTCCAGGACCTTGAAATGCTTTTTACGGAGCCACTCCTTCGTTGCCCGAGCGGTGTGTTTGGGATCATTGTCATGTTGGAAGACCCAGCCACGTTCCATCTTCAATGCTCTCACTGATGGAAGGAGGTTTTGGCTTAAAATCTCACAATACATGGCCCCGTTCATTCTTCCCTTAACACAGATCAGTCGTCCTGTCCCCTCTGCAGAAAAACAGCCCCAAAGCATGATGTTTCCACCCCCATGCTTCACAGTAGGTATGGTGTTCTTGAGATGCAACTCAGCATTCTTCTTCCTCCAAACATGACGATTGAGTTTTTACCAAAATGTTTCTATTTTGGTATCATCTGTATCATCTGACCCCTGTCCCTCTCAGCAGTAGTGTGTTACTGATGGTAGCCTTTGTTACTTTGGTCCCAGCTCTCTGCAGGTCATTCATCAATTCGGTCCCTCCATGTAGTTCTGGGGATTTTTGATCAACCGTTCTCATGATCATTTTGACCCCATGGGATGAGATCTTGCATGAAGCCCCAGTTCGAGGGAGATTATCAATGGTCTTGTATGTCTTCCATTTTCTTACAGTTGCTCCCACAGCTGATTTATTCACACCAACCTGCTGGCCTATTGTAGATTCACTCTTCCAGCCTGGTGCAGGTCTACAATTTTCTTCCTGGTGTCCCCTTCGACAGCTCTTTGGTCCCTTGGCCATGGTTGAGTTTGGAGAGTCTGACTGTTTGGAGGCTGTGGACAGGTGTCTTTTTCATACAGATAACGAGGTCAAACAGGAGCCATTAATACAGGTAACGAGTGGAGGACAGAAAGCTTCTTAAAGAAGAAGTTACAGGTCTGTGAGAGCCAGAAATCTTGCTTGTTTGTGGGTGACCAAATACTTATTTTCCACCTGATTTACAATTAATTCTTTAAAAATCCTACAATGTGATTTCCTGGATTTTTTTTCTCATTTTGTCTCTCATAGTTGAAGTGTAGCTATGATGAAAATTACAGACCTCTCTCATCTTTCTAAGTAGGAGATCTTGCACAATCAGTGGCTGACTAAATACTTTTTTGCTCCAACTGTACCAGATCCAATCCAGCAGAATAAACACACTTGAAAAAAGTACAGAATGCCATTTTAAGAACATTTATTGTGCTTTTTTTTCTGAGACACATTATATATGAAAAACATTTTACACTGTGACTGTCAAGCTATTAAATATATTATTGTACTGAATGTAATAATGCAAGTAAACTACTTCAATTGTTTCTCTCTGCTTAAACAGCGTCAGTTTGTAGTGAGTAGCGCAATACCGTAATATCGAGTATATAGGCGCATTCGGATTTAAAGTGCGGATGGCTTCACTGTGAGTCTCTGAAGCACGGATAGCTTGACCGCCGTAACTGCTTACTACTGCACATTTGAATGCAAAATAGAGTTGTAACTGCTTAGTAAAGACATTATTTGAATATATATTTGCATATTAGTCTTTTTATGACGTTAAGCATGCAGTTCGGTGAAATTACCTGAAACTGGTCGATGGCTTTGAGCGGCTCTGTGCAGTTTGTCAGAGTCTCCTTCAGATCTTCTCCATTAGAGATGCCGAGCTCAGGCAGTCCGGCAAACATCTTCCCCTAAGCGGACCTGCCCTGTACTGCAGGACCTTCCAAGCACAAACGGAGAAATATTTTTAAAAAACTCTTTAAATATGAACGTTAGGACTGGTTTCAGTCAGGCTTGCTAGGAGACTGTTGTTTAGACTTCCTGAGCGCGCAGCAAAATCCGACCGACTCGCAACGGCGCGAGTTGCATGGTTCCCGATTCAAAACCAGGCACGATGCGACTGTGAGCAGCTGAGCTTACTTAGTGTGGACCAACAGGGGGCGCTAGATCACTAAAATAGCACAACATGTACAGTATACAACATCTATAGCGTTTGATTGTGAAGGGCATGAAATACGTCAGAATTATGCTAACCATGCAATTGAAGAGTTTGAAAATGCCCTCTAAAGACTTTGAAAGTCTGACAGCCACTCATGTCTAGAGACAAGTCACAGAGTTTTTTAGCAATGGTATAATCGGACCCACTGTTTTGCGAAATCATGGCGGTGAAATGTTTATTACCCACAGACACTACATTTCCCATAATACCCAAGCATCTCTGCAAAACCTGAATGGCTAATGCTAAGTCAGAGTGAGCTTTTTCTTTCTTTTTCGAATGGATTAATGGACAAATATTTAAAAGAAGGTCAGCCATGCTGCAGACAAGTTAATGATAGCTCATAGCTACATGTTTTGGCCAATTATAACTGTGTAACCTACCAAACAAACTCATTAGACCAGTGTTTCTCAACCTTTTTGAGCCACGGCACATATTTCACATTAGAAAAATCACAAGGCAATCAAAGAAAAATGTCACAAAAGTATATTTATTGAAATATCATGAAAATCTAGGGTATGTCTGAAATGGTCCACTCGTTTACTCATTCACTGATCACTACATAGTGTGTTCTGTGTAGTGCACTATATAGGGTAGCAGTGAGCGACACAAACGAGGGAATTCAGACAACACTTGCTTATGCCGGAAACAAATTATCTTGATGTTTCATCACATAAACCAACCGAAACATCAAGATAATCAAGATAACATCAACAAGCCTAGGTGCTGTCACAAGACTTTGGAGTAACACAGTTTAGCGATGTTTTAATTTACCTGTTCACTATATTTATGGTGCATCCGTAGCTACATTTACAGCATTTAGCAGACACCCTTTTCATGATACAATCTTACAATCCAAGCAATTGTGGGTTAAGGGTCTTGCTCAAGGAGCAAACAGTGGCAACTTGGCAGAGGAGGGATTTGAACCCTTGACCTTCTGGTCCAGAGTCCAGTACCTTAAACGCTAGGCGACCATAGTAGTGTACTATATAGGGAATCGATTTGTCCACTGAGAATTTGGACAACCCTACAAAATGGCACCCTAAATAGAACACTAAAGAGTGTGCGATTTCAGACACAACGCTAGTCTCAATTTACTCACTCTGTGTGAAACATGGGCCAGTTTAGTTGAACACATAGCAAGCTTACTGCCCTCTAGTGGAAGAGAATGTAATTGTTCTGCCTGTCACTGCACGCCGCTCGCTTAGAGTACCAATCAGGTGAAAATGGATAATCTTCCACGGCACACCTGATGACTTCTCACAGGATTTTCCCATCATACCGATGGTGGACTTTTACAAGAGAAACTGTTGAACAGTTGAGCAGAAGCAGAAGCAGCTTTTGGCTACAGTTGCCCTTATGTGTTCAGAAAAAAAACAGCCAAAAAGAACTGGACAACACACCACAGAATGTGGACAGGTCTATCCTATTGATTGTCAACAACGTTCACGCCACTGTTTGCGCGAACCATGAATTTAGACTTCTGATAATATTAAACACAGTTCACTTTATCGGAACATCAAGACTAGAAAAAGCTTGGCACCCATCCTGACCACCTTATACCAAACGAACGAGATGACGCAAGTGCAATGCAACTAGCAAGTCTCTTGTGATTTTATGCACTGGAAATTTGTCTGTGACTGTGAAATTGTTTGAATAGTCCTTTGGCGTAAGGTCTGTGCTAGGTCTCTTCTGTGATAAACTAAACAAAAAACAGCACTAACAGCATAAACAAGCTTAGAACAGCATGGGCATTGGATTGGCTGGATTTTATAAGTAGGCGTTAGTCCAGTGCTGGTTTAACTAGTTGGTAATATTATTCCAGTGTTGCTCAATCCTGGTCCTGGCACCCTACCACACACCCAACACCCAACACCCCTGATCCAACTACTCAGCTCATTAACGAGTTATTGGAAACCAACATTGGAAATTTTGTCCTTTTGAAAAAAGTCGTCCTCTACTGTGATGCTAGTAAACTTTGCTGGATATGTTTGTTGACCTGTACAGCACCTTAACAGGATTCCGTGCTGGTGACATTTGCACTCAACATGCCAGCATTCAGTGTTTAGGAGGTGGTGGTGTAGGCGGCTTAGTGGCTGAGGTACAGGGTTCAAATCCCACCTCTGCCTAGCTGCCACTGGTGGGTCCTTGAGAAAGCCCTGCAGTGTACTGTAAATTCACCGCACAACGTTCATTTTGCAAACCCAGTCCTGCATTTCAAAGAAGCCTTTATCCACTTACAACTGACACAATTTCACAATCCAAGCAATTGTGGGTTAAAGGCAATGGACTGGCACCTTTACCAAGGTGGCCAGACTGATTCGAGCTGATAGAAAAGCAGCAGGGACTCAAATAACCACTTGTTACAACCAAGGTATGTAGAAGAACATCTGAAGGCCAAAGGGGGTCCAACCCAGTGAGTGTATTCCATTGGTATTTGCATTTCCCACAAATGTGCATTTGTTATTATGCATTGAAACGTTTCATTTTGAGTAAGAAAAAAAACCACAGGTCTACAAAAACATTTTTATTCATAAATGAATTCCAGGTGTATAAAATGCACTGTACATGACATAAGAATTTTGCAAACATTTTCAAACATTATTAGATGAGAAAAAAACAGCTGATCCCATAGCGGGTCTCGGTTGTTACACTTAAAATGTACATCAATATCTGCTGTCAGGAACTTTGCAATGCCATTTCTTGTCTGCTTTATTTTAAAAGTCTCACTAGTACTTCTATAATAAACTGTTCTTTGGCATCGTTAGCCTGATTTGGAGCATAAAATAAAAAATAATCTATATCACAGTGCAGTTACGTCACTCTCAAAGCACACTGCTGTCTTTCTTCTTGCAGACTTTAGGCAGGGCAAGAGATAAAAGCCCTACCATAAGGAGAAAGCCAAAGAGAACGATGAGCATGTTCCAGCTACTTAGACACAGAGACTTCCGCATGGCCACGTTCTCTGAGGGCAAAAGGTTGCTCAGGGACAGGATGTAACCCAATGCCCAGCCAATTGCTGAATCCCCGGCCTAGGAAATAAACAAATTGCATTCTTTCAAGATTTACAATACACACTGTCTCAAAGCAACTTTGCCAAAACTGAGTCAGGTCCTCAAACGAGCAAGCCAGAGGTGGTAGTGGCAAGGAAAAACTCCAAGAGACCAATTTGACAGAAACATTGAGGGGCTCAAATGCAGTAGCTTTCTTCCTCTATTATTAATTCATAAACAGTAGTAAGTGGTCAATAGTGGTCATTAATTAGTGATCTGCTAATTGAACCTATTATTTATTTTTATTTCATTGTTGCAGTGGCTATTTGCTAGTACACCACTATGGTGACTCGGGTTCAAGTTTGGGCCCCAGTAGTGCCTTCCATCCAGGTAGGGCCAAACAGGCAAACAGTTCCCATTACCACTGCACCACCACTGTTCCATATTCCCACATTAGAGCTTTATTTGAGCAAACATACTTACCTACGTGGTACATATATACATTTTTAAATGACCTAACATGCCATAGTGTAACTAACGACTTTGCTGATCAATACTCATTCAGGCACGAAGTACAGTATGCATCTCATTTCTAAAAAGCCATGGATCAATTTTGTGATAAACTGAGCTACAACTTCCATAAATTAGAGACAGGGCAGAATAGCAGGATTTGTTACACTTTATCAGTGTGTGTACTGTACACTGGCTCTTACTTTCTTCTGGAAGGTTATGCGAGGGAAAGAGTTCTGATCGAAACCGTAGCCCTGGAGCAAAATCACCTTCATGAAGACCGTAGCTGCACAGTAGTCCTGCAGACGATTGCGTTGTCCTGGAACCTTTTCCAGCATCTTTAAATAAGGCAAATAGAGAATTATTCTTTATGAGGACCAAAATCAATAGAAAGCAATGTGAATTCCTTTGTAAATGTCAGAAGAGCTTTTCACGTTAATGCTGGAATATGAAGTACAGTGTAAGGCTTTCAAAACTCCCATTATCCAAAGTCCCGCTATAATACATGGGGTGTTAAATCTTACACCTGCTGCCTGAGTCGATTACTCATTATAATGAACGAGTGGCACAGTGGTGCCAGTGGTGTGGAGTTTGCATGTCTTCCCTGTGTCTGTGTGGGTTTACTCCGAGTACTCCGGTTTCCTCCCACACTCCAAAGACATGTGTTGGGTTCATAAGGCTGAAAATGGGTCCAGTGTGAATGTCTGACCGGTATCTAACTTGGTCCTTGGCCATTGATGCTGATGCGGTGTTAAATAAACAAACAAACACTATAACATTTACATTTACAGCATTTAGCAGACACCCTTATCCAGAGCGACTTACAATTGATACAACCTTACAACCCAAGCAATTTTGGATTAAGGGTCTTGCTCAAGGACCCAACAGTGGCAGCTTGGCAGAGGTGGGATTTGAACCCTGGACCTTCCGGTCCAGAGTCCAGTGCCTTACCCGCTAGGCTATAACAAATAGTGATCGGGAAAGTTATGGAAATTAGTGTAGTCCGAATGACTTCTTGCCTCTACCTAAACCTGTTACTTTTGTTTTATTCAGTGCTTAATTATTTTTTAACGGTTGTTGTTCTAGGTGTTCACCAGAATATCATAGTAATAACAATATTTTAAAAAATCCAATATAAAATATAAAATATAAAGCTAGTAGTGGTCAAAAAATGGATGTTGTACATTTTGGATTGAATTTTCTTTCTGCACTTTGCACCAGAAGAACTGTGGTGTTAGAAAAACATTTGCAAGCTGGTAACTAAACACGTGGATCAACTGCTTATAGAAGTAGCTTAAAACCATAGTTTTTTACTGCTTTGTTGTGTGTCCTTTCCTTGGCCTGGTAAAATGTTACAACATCAGTAATGTCTTTCCCACACTAACTTGTTTTCTCATGTGAAGCGTCTTTTTCACCACCGTTGCACCCATGTGCTATCTGGCTTTCAGAGTACTCTTTGGGGTGCTTCCTTTTAAGGTGGATTTGAAGCCACATTGTGTTTCCACCAGATGTCCCAGTTTTGTCTTTGCATATTTTGAAAACAAACAGTTTGCGCGGCATCCATTGAGTGAAACTCCAACCAGTCCCATATACCTAATATTAACAACTCGACAGTAGGTGTTCCGAAGGACCCGCCCACTCTGGACTATTATTGCTTTATTTCCATGTCTATTAGGTCTACTATCAGCTGAACTAACAAATCGAGTATGGTTGGTTGTTGAAAGTAATAAAACGTGTTTAGTGTGATCATTTTAATCTCTCTGTTGAGGCTGTGGCTTTTGAATCGATCTAAATTCGTCATATCACCCACCTCTAGCTGTAAGACATGAAAGACTGTGGTCAGTCATGCACATGGGCAAGTGATGAAGGAGAAACTGCTCTTTACAATGTTATGCAGCCTTTCAAGCAGCATATAAAGGGCAGACAGTCCAAGTAGTCCAATCAGAAAGTCCTCTGCACCACCACATTATGCTAATGTCACTAAATGTAGGATATTTTAAATATATAATACGGTGCAAAAGTCTTAGGCCACCATTAGATTATATATGGGACTGTCATAAACAATATGTCATACAGTATATGGTCATTATACCATTGCTTAAACAATACATCTAATGGTGGCCTAAGACTTTTGCACAGTGCTGTACCTGAACAAAATAAAGGGGTTTCCAAAAGATAATAATTGATACTAGGCTCATGTTACACAGATGGCACAGAGCTACATGCAGATAACACGGTTTGACTGTCAAAGCAGCAGCAGAGAAAAGGCAAAACAGCAGAATTTCACCTCCTCAAAGCTCATGTTGCAGACTGTGGTGGCGGCCTGGTTCAGCAGCGGAGGGGAAGTGATGCTGATGCCAGTGGCCTGTTGCAGGAAGGCATAGACGTAGTAAAAAGCCGAAAATGCCTGGAAAAGAGAAAAAGTGCAGAGAGAAAGAGCTTTAATTATTTAAAGTTTTGCATGAAATGGGGACGTAATAATAATATTTGACTTGTCATCAAGGACGCATAACAAGTACAAGAACCATGATGGCATATGCTGACTTCCCACACCCATAAGACCACATCCTTTTAACACTTCTACTAGTCAGTGTGGATAAACTGTGCAACTGGTCCTCTGATTTCTCATGCTACTGCAGACTTTAATGCCTCTGGTAGCAGGTGATAAAACAATGTCTATGGTCATTATGCAGTAATACCAAATGACAGTAAGGACTTTTAACGGTGCAGCACTGGAAACAGTATCACATTCAAAATAAAATCATTTCCAAGAACAGCTCTTGTGGTTTTGTTTGACTGACAACTTGGCACGCTTGCACAGAGCTTTGATCTTAACTCCCTCATACACCTTTGAGTCGAACTGAAATGGCAGCAGTGAGCCAGGCCTTATTGTTCAGCATCACAATCATGTAAAAGGCATTAAACAAAAGTGAAGGTTGTTCTAGCAGCAAAAGTAGAACAACCTCCATACGAACACTCATGTTTTAGAGTCCAAGTTTTTAGTGTCCACAAACTTTTAGCTACATAGTGTAAATCCTGGGGCGTTCCTTCCATGAAACATAATTTAAACCACTATCATGAGGCCAAATTCAGACCAAGATGGAATAAGTATTGTTTTTCACACCGTTTTTTTACACAAAGTACACCGTTGAACAAAGTCCATAGAGAATTGGTTTGCCAACTTTGCCTGAGAACCTGACTCCATCAGACACCTTGAATATGGAATGGAATTCCAACAGTGAGCCAGGGCTTATTTTCTAACATCAGAAGATGACCCCACAGAAGAAAAAAAGGTTGTTGTCTCCATACAAATACCCATGGTGTGGATGTAATTTTTGGGTGTCCACAAACTTTTGTCTATATTTTGTATCTAACATCCCTTCCAATTTGAAATCTGACTTTAACCCATTCATCATCCCTAGGGTGAATTGGCATGCTGACTGTGGGCCAGGCCTTCAAGCAACATCAATACCTGGTCTCAATAATGCTCTTTGGGCTTAAATCAGAGAATCTGAAGTCATGTTCCAAAATCTAATGGGAAAGTCAATATTAAACTTATGGCCATACATTACAAGAATGAGATTTGAGGCACAGCTTTAGGGTTGTTGCACATGGATGAGACTGTATTTATGGCTTTACTAGCTCTGCAATTGGACTCAGACTCATAAGGTCCATTGGATAAAAGCAACTGCCATATGAACAAATGGAAACATAAATCAAAATGTCCTCCTACCATAAATTTGCCAGTCACGTTGGGCTGGAAGACGGCATTAAATGAACACTTGGTGTAGTTACAGAATCGGAAGGAGAAGATTTCAGACATATTTCCAAAGCAGTACTTGTAGTTTCCTGAGCCTTGGATTTGCAGCTTCTTGTCACCATTAAATGCAGAGGGTCTACTGGATTCAGTGCATGGGGAATCAAACAAAACACCCAGCTTCATGGATACAGTATAACCCAATGGATAGCAGGGGTGAGTTATGGTGTCATTTGTGCCCTGGGCCTGAAAAAGAGAGAAGATAAACCGTACATAATGTATATTTCAAATACAATTCCAAGAACTGCCTGGGTTTCTCCATGGAGTGGTCATAAAATATGATTTGATCTTCATTCAGATTTTATAGGAGGCAAGTAATAAAATGCAAAAAAATGTACTAACCTTATTACACTCCACTACACTAATATTTATAAAATACCTGGGTGTTCAGTACACAGTAACACAAGTTATCTCCCTAGGCGTGGGCATCCACGAAGAGCAGCCAAGAGCACAACACGCAATACTGACCTGCTCAAATCTCTAGACATGGCCAACTCTTTGTCTATAAGCCAAATACAACACAGAAAAACATTGTGTTAAGGAAACGACAGCATGGAGAAACCAACTGTCCTCCTGTCTTAAGTTTGCAAAACCACATGGACGATCCTGACGCGTCTGGTGCACTCTTCTGTGAACAGATGGAACAAAAGGAGCTTTTTTTGGCAGAAAAGTCCAAAGTTGTGTCCGTAAGCAAACAAGCACTGCTCTCCAATGCTAAAACCTTCAAAGTCTGGTTAGGAAAGCAGTAATAGAGTGATACCCAGGCCTCCCAGGTATACAAATAAAGGAACTGATTTATTTCGTTTGCAAATGCCATTTACCTCGACTAAATGAGCCAGCAGACGGAGTAACATCTGGTCCCTGCCATAGCACAGAAAGCTGTGAGTATAGAGCCTGTAGTCTTTGCCGTACAGTCGCAGATTCACCAGGTTGTCCTCATCCTCCACTTTGGCCGTGGTCTCAAAGGTTATCTGAGTGGAGGCACCACCGAAATCTAGCGCACCAACCGTGTCCTTGTTGGGGGTCTGCCAGCGGCCTACAAAGCCATACTTATGAGAAACGGAGCAGAGAAACACAGTCAAGGATTCTGATCAAATGCATGCGTGGACAGCTAATCTTGCTGTAGATTACCAGAGCCCTGGTTTTAGAATGAAAGCATAGTTTAGTCAAGCATAATTTATGAGTCAAGTTAGCTCATCTTAGCTACTTACAAATTAGCAGATTACATGTATGAGTGTAAAATTACTAAAACAGTTGCAGATTGTCTATAATTTTCCTTTTGAAAACAGCATATTGTGTTTTGGATGCTGGTATACTGGTCAATCAGTAAGACTATACAAATTCCTTGTTCCTGGCTTAGCTGGGCATCTCGCATGGTCTTGCTGGTACAGCTGGTTGACCAACCTACCAGTATCCAAAACACAACAAAAAATAAGAGACCCCTCTGAAAGGATCAGTTTCTCTGGTTTTACAATTTACATTTACAGCATTTAGCAGACACCCTTATCCAAAGCGACTTACAATTGGTACAATCTTACAATTCAAGCAGTTAAGGGCCTTGTTAAGGTACTAGTGTTACATTGTTAAGGTAGCCTAGTGGTTAAGGTACTGGACTCTGGACCAGAAGGTCGAGGGTTCAAATCCCACCTCTACCAAGCTGCCACTGTTGGGTCCTTGAGCAAGGCCCTTAACCCACAATTGCTTGGATTGTAAAACTGTACCAATAGTAAGTCGCTCTGGATAAGGTCGTCTGCTAAATGCTGTAAATGTAAATGTAAATGACCCAACAGTGGCAGCTTGGCAGAGGTGGGATTCCAGTACCTTACCCACTAGGCTACCACAGTCCCACAATATTTATAGGTACTGTATGAGTCAGACCTCAATACAAGTAATGATATGTTAGAGAAAAGAAAGCAAGTTCCTTTTGTAACAAAATAATACGAATGTTATACCTTAGCAATGCTCAGAAAACAGTATTTCAATCACAGCTTTCATGTGTCTTGTACTTTTGCTCAATAAATAAGACTGGGTGCAGGTGATCCCCTAATCAGTAACTTATTAAGTATTATAAGGTGTGTCCATGTTGGAATTCATCAGATCCTCTAAAGGAATTGTTGCCATGTGCCATATTTTTTCCAGAGCTCCATGTTGGTCTTTGATCTTGTTTTAGTTGGGTCTTTTCAAAGCCTTCAAACTTAGAAAAACTGTGGTAGCCTAGCGGATAAGGTACTAGACTCTGGACCAGAAGTTCAAATCCCACCTCTGCAAAAGCTGCCACTGTTGGGTCCTTGAGCAAGACCCTTAACCCACAATTGTTTGGATTATAAGATTGTATCAATTGTAAGTCGCCCTGGATAAGGGAGTCTGCTAAATGCTGTAAATGTAAAAACCATTAGTGCTTTGTGGCGGACACACTGTCAATTTACCTTTATAAAATTTTCTAACAGGTAATTGACAGTGACCCAGCCATATGCTCCTTCCTCCTGCCCTGTCAGAATGGTGGCTCCTTTGAAGTTAAATGGATAACTCTTCAGCTTCTCCGTGACTTCCTTCAGAATTGCATCAGAATCCTCAGGACTCGAAATCCTATAGACACAACATAGAACATTCAGACCCAGAGATTGTCAAGTAGCACCATTCAACACCCACAGATAAAATATTATGGCATGATAAATAGTGATAATATTACTGATGTCAAAATCTCGTTTTTGGGAACGGCCAATTACATACTTAAAATTGCTGGCAAATGCTCTGTGACTCACTTGAGAAGCCTCATCCCAGCTGTAGCTCCCAGATACACGGGGGTAAGGTGGTGCCTGGATTTGGGAACGTCTTTCATAGCCTTTTCCATGCAAACTTCCAAACTCCGAGCAGCTCCTCCTTTTTGGCCAGTATAGTTGGATATTCCTCCTCCTAGAAAGAAAAATCCAGTTCATGACGCATGGGTGTAATTAAAATGAATAATTAAAAAGAAAAAACAAAAAAAGGGAACAGACTAGTTTCTTTATAACGAATGCTTCACAGAGTTTGCCTTGTCAGCAGTAATCAGACTGCTGCACATGACCAGGTCATGGCATGTATCATGGCATTCTGGTTGGCATGTCCCCAGTGACCCAGGGAATAAACCGAAGATGGTGTAATAAGAAACTTTATTCGCAGTAGGAGGAAGAAGTGGAGTGAAGTGAAAGTGTTTCACAGTGTCATAGTCTTTAAAAAAAGAATTTCTTGTAAACATGAACAAAGCTGAGAAAGGTAGTTCCTCAGTGTTTGGATTCAAATCCAGTGACGAGTCATGATGTTGCTACAAGCTACAATTTCTTTACAAAATAAAGATAAAAATAAGCTTTCTTTTTCTTTAATAACAGTCATCAGTCTTTTTTATGCATCTCATCCAGCTTTGCACGGCTAGAATGGGGAATATTTGCTCATTCTCAAGACTTGTTGAAGTTCAGTCAAATTTTGTGGTGAGCAGAAATGGACTGCTGTCTTCAAATCCATCCACAGATCCATCAGATTTGGGTCAGGGCTCTGACTTGGCCACTTAAGTACAAACGCCTTCCTATCCTTTAATTGCTGTGTTGGATTTTCGGTGGTTTGTTTAGTGGTGTGGTTGCGCTGGAAGTTAAATCACTTGCCCAAGTTCTACTCTCTGTGCAGGATTTCCTCAGTAATTTGGCTGTACTTCCTCTTCAGCTCTAACCAGCTGCCCAGTCCTTGCTGAAGAAAAACACCTCCACAATATAATGGTACCTCTTCACATTTACATCATTTAGCAGATGCCCTTATCCACAGTGACTTACAATTTGACCCAATAGTGGCAGCTTGGCAGAGGTGGGATTTGAACCCTGGACCTTCTGGTCCATAGTCCAATACCTTAACCACCGTCCCACAGTCCTTCACAATACATGGTATATTTTGAGTGGTGTGCTAATGAATTTAATTTAATCTTGGTCTCATCTAGCCATGTGACATCAGACACACAAAAATTACTCAGTGTGCTACTTTTTCAGAAGAGGCTTCATTCTTGACACCCTGTCTTACAGCCCAGCTTTGTGGAAGACTTGTGTGACTGTTGTTCCACGCACAGACCAATCCCAGATAGAAAGTCTTTCAAAGTTGCCACTGGTTTCTTGACAGCTTTGGAAAGGTACCTCAATTTAGTCAAGGTTTTGACTACTTAATGATGCTCTGAATGGGTACTCCAAGGGATAGTTAACGCCAGTGGTGAATTATTTGCGTTACCATGCACTACTAATAGTGGAATCATCAAGAAACAATTGTTTTTGTTCTGAAATAATTAAAACTATTGATGTCAGTGTTACTCTAGTGTGTGATATGGAAAGTGATTGGTTTAATCTGAGCAAATTTATAATGGTTACTCAAAAGGGGCTCATCACTTTTCCAAACCAGGCATTTCACTAAATACATTTTACCAATTGATATTTTTTAATGCTCTTTCCACTTTGATGTTAAGGGTGAATATACATGGAAAATGTTTTTTCAGGGTGCAATGTGGCAAAAGCTATAATACTTTGTAACATAACCTTTGTTGGCAATGACAGAGGTCAAATGTTTCCTGTAAGTCTTCACCAGGTTGGCACACACTGTAGCTGGTATTTTGGCCCATTCCTCCATGCAGATCTCCTCTAGAGCAGTGACGGACTTTCAACTCCCTCCACAAATTTTCTATGGGGTTGAGGTCTGGAGAGTGGCTAAACCACTCCAGGACCTTGAAATGCTTTCTCTGGAACCACTCCTTCGTTGCCCAAGTGGTGTGTTTGGGATTATTGTCATGCTGGAAGATCCAGCCACGTTCCATCTTCAATGCTCTCACTGATGGAAGGAGGTTTTGGCTTAAAATATCACGATACATGGCCTCGTTCATTCTTCCCTTAACACAGATCAGTCGTCCTGCCCCCTTTGCAGACAAACCAGCCCAAAAGCATGATGTTTCACCCCCATTGAACTTAACAGTTCACAGTAGGTTGGTGTGGTCTTGGGATTGCGAATCAGCATTCCTTTTTGTCCTCCAGGTGAGTTTTTACCAAAAAGTTCTATGGCTCTCTGGCAAACTTCAGATGGGCCTGGGACATGTACTGGCCTTAAGCAGGGGACACGCCTGGCCACTGCCAGGATCTGAGTCCCTCTCGGCGTAGTGTGTTACTGATGGTAGCCTTGTTACGTTGGTCCCAGCTCTTGCAGGTCATTCATCCAGGTCCCTCTGTGTAGTTCTGGAATTTTTGCTCACCGTTCTCATGATCATTTTGACCCCACGGGAGATGAGATTCTTGCGTGGAGCCCCAGATCAAGGGAGATTATCAATGGTCTTGTGTATGTCTTACAATTTGCTCCCACAGTTGATTTATTCACACCACACCTGCTTGCCTATTGTAGATTCACTTTTCGCTGCCTGGTGCAGGTCTACATACAATTTTCTTCCTGGTGTCCTTCAACAGCTCTTTGGTCTTGGCCATGGTTGAGTTTGGAGTCTGACTGTTTGAGGCTGTGGACAGGTGTCTTTTATACAGATAATAGAGGTCAAATGAGGTGCCATTAATACAGGTAACGAGTGGAGGACAGAAGAGCTTCTTAAAGAACAAGTTACAGGTTTGTGAGAGCCAGAAATCTTGCTTGTTTGTGGGTGACCAAATACTTATTTTCCACCATGATTTACAATTAAATTCTTTAAAAATCCTACAATGTGATTTCCTGGATTTTTTTCATAGTTGAAGTGTACCTATGATGAAAATTACAGACCTCTCTCATCTTTCTAAGTAGGAGAACTTGCACAATCAGTAGCTGACTAAATACTTTTTTGCCCCACTGTACATTACATTATAATTCGAAATGCACAAGTATGTAACCTAAATCTGACATAATTACTTCTTTAAAGTAAACTGCTCATGCTTTTGGCCATAAACACATTTGCATCGTCATTACGAAACCCATTGTTTCACACTTCCTCTACCTCAGACACATCTGCACACTCAACCACCCACACGTGGCCATGCATGCACTCACCCTTCACATGGCATGAGCTGTGCTGGCTGACGATGCCTGTGCCATTCTGCTTGTCCACGGGCCACTTGTAGATGAACATGGATGTATGAGAAGATCCAGCATCCAGGACAATGCCATACTGCAAAACACACAACACCTAGATAAACAAGCAGCAGCAAAAGGACCCTGTGCCAACATGAAACCACCTTAGATAATTCAGCCTGTCATTATGAGGACTTAACACGCGAACTACAGGAATCATGTGGTGTCAACTAACACAAGCCGCCTAAAGTTTTGTCTGTTTGTAGGCATCTAAGGAACACGAAAACAAGTTCAATGTTTGGATTCACTGTGGAAAATCAACAACGCCTTTGATTCAGCAAGGAAAAGGCAGGTCACGAGAGAGATAAAGGGGTTTCCCAGTAATGTGGATGATTAATATGGGCAAGACATTACATGCAACATGTGCGGCTTTCCCACTTCACACCTGCACTCCACCCTTCAGCTGAGTTGCCGTACAAATCTTGGCAGTGAGCTTGCTGTTATGTACTTAAATAGTTTCCCTTTTTCACTTAGTCAGTGGTCAGCAAATGGAGGTTCCCGAAAGCAAGTCAGTGGTTTTGATTAAAACTATGCCACACAAAAAACACCACCACTGCGAAATACACAGATATTACATACTTTTTCTAATCTACATATCTTAGCAGAAAAACCTGACTAGTCAAGCCTGACCGTTCTTTCCAGTCAAAGATTGAAAAGAGACTTTTCCTGTTTTAGCAAGGCAATCCCCCTAAGCACAAAGAAGGGTTTGACTGGCTTGCACAGAGCCCTGTTCTCAACCCCATCTGATGCCTGTGGGATGAATGTGAACTCAGAATGTGTGCCAGACCTTATTATTCAATAGGAGTACCTGATATCCCTAATACTCTTCTGAATGAGCCATTACTTAAAGAGGTTAGTGATTAGTATTAGTACAATGATGCTTGTAAATTGTGGTCCTTTAAGTATTTTACTTGCATACCAGACCAGCTCTAACTGGCTGTACAGATACTCCCAGTCTTACTATGGCCCAACTTAAGAGATTTCAACTTTACAATGGGCTTATATGCAGCAGAAACCAGGGCTGGGCGATATGAGCTAAAAATCATATCTCGATAGTCATATCTCATATCGCGATACACGATATATATCTCTTATTCACTACCAACCTCAATGTCTCACACACATACACATACACACGTATCAATAGATCTGATGGTTTATGAAACTAACTTTCAATTTCAGAAGTGGTAGCTATATCAGCCTAAATGTTTCAAATAGTTTAACTTGTGGTCAATGGCATATTACTGTGCCATATTATTACTGTGTGGTTCTTACTGTCAACAAAGTTTCTCTGTGCAACACCCTAGTAATGTGTTTATTAATTCAATATTGAACTTACCAATGGCCAAATAAAGTCTGTGAAAAAAACACTGCATTCTAGGCCACTTCAGTTGCATCGCTTTGACAAGACTAGTCCTGCTTTCAGGCGAGACTATCTCTCACTTCGCTTCATAGTGGATGTCAAAAGTATTTGGCTATAGGATAGGGCGCTGCTTTCGTAATGCTACTCCACTTCTCATGTTTTCATTCATAAGGCTCAGCACAGCTTTACGAGATTTGTAACCTGTGTTTATAACTTGTAACTGAACAGAATACATTTTCCTGTTGCTCATCTGACACTTTGAATCCAAAATGTCCTCAAATTACTGAGCTACAGTTCTTCGTTTTACCATCCAGCAACTCTTCCTAAGCTTGCCTCATGTTTGTGTTCGTCCGTTTCATCGGAGCGCTAAGCAATCTACAAAGATTATGTGCCTCTATGACACAATCGCTCTTCAAATGCAGCCTCCGAAGGATGCAGAACCTGAATTGGCACTAGGGTGAGGCCGTACAAGAAACAGACAGAGAGAGGAGAAAAGGCGAACTGGCGGCTCTATGAATATAATATAAATGCAACGTAAACTATATCGATATAAACGATATTGTCTTGTCACATATCTCCTATGAATATGTATCTCGATATGTCTTAAAGACTCTATATGTCGCCCAGCCCTACATAAAATATATGTATAGTATATCTACATCTAGCAGACACCCTCAGCCAGAGCCTGTTACAACTGATACAGTCTTACAATCCAAGAAATTGTGGGTTAAGGGTCTTTCTCAAGGTTGGTAGTTTGGCAGAGGAGGGATTTGAACCCTGGATCTTCTGGTCCATAGTCTAGTACCTTAACCGCTAGGCTATCACAGCCTAGGAACGTATCCCCCCTCTAAACTTGGGGCCTAACTGTGCTCATCTTTATACCTATTCAACTGCAGTGGATTATCTAGTTGCTTTCATCTCCCACCACCTCCTCAGCTCATGTTCCCCATTGGAGTTTATAAATACCAGTAACAACATGACTAAAAGTGGAATGCTGCTGCTTTTCACATCAAACACCAATCTGAATAGAATAAGTCCTTGTAGTTACGTTCCAAAATCGAGTAGAAAACATGGAAACAAAAGTAGAAAACAAAGTGGAAGCTGTCGGATGTGATATGTGGTTGTCGGCTGTCCATAAACCATTCTTTTGACCACTCAAACCCGAGCCTGTTTTCTCTTTTTGAATTATATATTGGTGTACAGTTGTTATGACTGATTTCTAGATCTATGATGACAGGTATATGCAAAAAACAATGAGTAAGCAATCAAAACCAAGTGCAGGATTCACTAGACGTGACACCACGGCTTAATGCGTTGAAAAGCAACCTACCTACAACCTCCCATCTGCTCGCCCTGTTATTACAGGTGCTTTGACTTGGCACCGTGTTTATTTAAAGGTAATTGCACAGTAAGATCGGCTATGGGGAATGAACTGCCACAGGGAGCATGTATCCTCTTTGTTATAGTGAACAACACTGTGCATTTGTACAATTCGGAGGACTAATGCTTAGGCAGGTATGACCAGAGGCTATGCATCCTGTCCATTCAGTCAGGCAGCAACACCTGCTGTTTTGGTGTCAGTCTGCTTTCAGATCCAGTCACAACAGACCGCAGTGTTTACTTTCTTATAATGCTCTCCATTGTCTAAAATAGCTCAGCCTACATAAGAATGACACACAATAAAACATATACCCAAAAGAAAATCTGGCCTGAATACATCATAATTTCCTGGTAATGATAAAAAAAGGCTTTGTTCTCTGTGTGGCTTGAGTAATACCGCATACTTACACTCAAAGTCCATTCATCTACCACATATCTGACTCTATAGGTATACATTACTGAGTAAACCTTCTTGTCAGAGTGGGCACCCCTGATCTCTAACCCCATACATGGTCTGGTCTCATGGAGCCCAGAAGCGCTCCTTGACTTTTGGTGTTGATAACCTGTACACATACTAGACTTAATAAACAATCAAACACAAATCTGTCACCAAAAGTTGGGATGTCTAGCTTCTGGGCTAGCCCAGTCCTGATCCCACCTCTGGCACATCTGTCTGCCACAGCCAGGATACACACCACGCTAGCTCAGTAAATAGAGGAGCTGTTTACAGTTCTGGTTCGCCTCCTGCGAGATGAAGTCTGCTGTTTACATAGGTTACAGCCACCAGTACAGTTCCATGGCACCAGAAGTTCAGAAGTCCTGGTTCTCAGCACCTGAAGTCCAATTGCGCCAACATTCAGAATAACAACGTTGCAGGGCTTGTGGTTGCTGAGTACACCTAACTAAACACACCTACTTTATTGATACAGTCTGTAAGTTTAGGCTACATGTTCGTGGAGGTTAGACAATATAGCGATTCTCTGGGTGTGTTAATCCTCCTCTAGCTCATTAGCATCAGTTTCTGATTACAAAATGCTTTTTGCTGAGTATTTAGCTTGCCTCACTATTTTGAAACTATTCTTGAGGCTATTATCATTGTGTGCAGTCACCCACATAACGCTAGTGGGAGGTATGCAGGCGCAGTCGCCTCAGCTCCAGACACTCAGGTTTGATTCCTGGGTGAACTTCCTCCCACATTCCAAAGACATGCTTTAGGTCAACCAGTGTCTCTAAAGTGTCCCTGTATGAGTGTGCCCTGCAATGCACAATGGGTGGCTTGCCCGAGCATGGGTCCTGACTTGCGCCCTGGGCTCTGTTTGGATTAAATGGGTATGAAAAGTGAGTGAGCATACTCGATAGTCGGTGACTTGGGTTTGTCACATGGGGCGATTGTACTGTGCCTGAGGGAGGGTTGGTGTAATTTATTTTGTTTTGTAGCTCTTAAGTAGGTAAACTTTTGACATCTAGTCTGTGACTATAACTAACAAAGACAAGCAACTGAAACACAGAATCGTTGCATCATGATTGAGTTGACATTTACGTTTACTATATTTGACCTCATTTGAATGTTAAAGAATTTATCCCACAAGCCTTAACGGAAATGCAAAACCGCAATTCTGAACAAGTATAAGCGGTTGCTATGCAACAGGTAAACCCAGCACTGATAATTGCTTCGGTCTTCTTGTGTACCATTCATATATTTTAATCGTATTTAAGCAAAATGTGTTCGCTTTACATCTTAATTGACTGGGCTGGGTCTAAAAACGTAGAGCTAAACAAAAGCACAGCATCAACGAACAAAACATAAAGCCTACAGAGATACTTTAAATCTCATATTCGGCTCCGATTGCGTTAACGTTCAGCTACCGTAAATATTCCAATATAAGCGTAAAATAGTGCTTTTCGAATCAGAAACTGCACAGACTTTGAAGGCGCTTCTCAGTGCAGTGCCATTTGTGGCACGTTTGACACACAGCCCCATTTACAGCTGCAAACAAATTCGTGAGGTGCCGATTAATCGTAATCACGAAGGATTTATTACCATGTTCTGCGCCGGTTCCCTCACATCCACCGTGTTGATGGTAAGCAGACAAATGCCGACAATCGCCAGTAAGAGAATGCAACAAGGCAAAATAAAGCGAAGGTGCTGCTTATCCCCCATAGGAGCTGTTGTGCGTGTCTGTTGCAGCCGGCGCTTCACCTGTTGCAGTGTCTGTGTATGTGTGCTGTGTGATAAGCCTGAAGCCACTCAATAAAAAGAGGGCATGGCCCATACAACACGACATGAACTATGTTGCAACGCTTTACGTTTGAAACTGCAACCAGGAATGTGTCTCAGCTATGTTCCTGGGCTAACCCTCTATCAGGTGTCAAGACTGATTTTTATTGTCGACTTCAACTTTCAGATTTTAGAGTATGGTTTATTTTGTTGGTCTATTTACCATCGCATTAGCACTTACAGCTTTTTCGTGACGGTAGCAATCGATACCAGTCAGACACATTCATACTGGGCCAGTTTAGAGCGACCAATTAACCCAATGTGGGAGGAACACAAAATACCCAGAGTAAACCCAAGCAGACATGGGAGAACATGCAAACTCCACACAGAGTCTGGGATTCAACTGGGCATCTCGGAGCTGTGAAGGGACAGAACTAACCATTGTGCCCCCTATCAGATGTTTAGCCCTCTGATTTTAAAATGAGTATTGATACACTTGTGAAGTTCATGAGAAGTTTGAGATGTACAAGAGCCCTGATGGGGATGGTGGGGGTGGGGGGTGGGGTTCTTATCATGATTTCGTGATAAGGAACCAGGCCAGGAATGGGAGGTAATGGTGTAGATTTTGAAGGAAAACATGTTTGGCATGGAATTTGAGATAGAACGATATAAATTGTGAATCAAACAGAATCATTTTTTATATGTAGATGTGAAGTAAAGAGTATTTACTGAAGACAGAACTGACCAAGTAGAACACACACACACACACACACACACACACACACACACACACACACACACACATATATATATATATATATATATATATATATATATATATATATATAAATATATGTATATATATATGGTGCACGGTAACAAAGCAGAAGTACTTTGCTCTCTCTCTCTCTCTCTCTCTCTCTCTCTCTACATATATATATATATATATATATATATATATATATACATAGATAGATAGATAGAACAAATTATTTCTGCTTTGTTACCATGCACCAATTGCAACTGTAAGCAAGGGAGCCACCTGCACTTAACAAAACCTGAAAATAATTACTGTATCCCTCTGGGCTGTGATGGAGACAATAACAAAAAAGACACCACATCATCGCTTGTTCACATAGACCTTTACAATGGCTTTTCATCCCTTGACATGTCATGTTTGCGTTCCTGTTTGACCTCGTTGGCAAACAAGAACATCATTAATGGAAGTTGATAGGCCTGATCTTTTAGATTCGGTTTTTAGTTGCTACTGTTGTGGGTGAGCTTTTATTCTCTTGCTGTATACAGTAGATTATGTGCTGTACCCCTTAAATTTGATATGGTTGAAGTGGTTTGATCAGAGACATTCATTTTAATACTATGTTTTGGTGCCTAGATGGACATCACTACAGAAAGTTTGCATTGTTTATACATAACACATTTAGCATCATGTATATTCTAGTATTGTTATATACACGGATCTTGCTTGAGCAATTTTGGGGAAAATCCTGTCACCTCAGCTCATGTTAGTTAACTAGCTAGCTTTAGCTAGCAGTAAAGTCAATGAGTATTTATGGATTTGGCCTCGAATCATCTTTGAATACATGTGAAGTTTGTTCACATTAACCATCTAGTTAGCTTTAGTAAAGACTAAAAACATTTACAAATATGGCTTCAAATTATAAATCATTTATAGTTCACTTATTTCTCTACATTTACAGCATTTAGCAGACGCCCTTATTCAGAGCGACTTACAATTGGTGTACAGTCTTACAATCCAAGCAATTGTGTGCTAAGGGTCTTGCTCAAGGACACAACAGTGGCAGCTTGGCAGAGGAGGGATTTGAACCATGGATCTTCTGGTCCAGAGTCCAGTATCTTAACTGCAGCTCTACAGTCCTACAACTACAGTTCAACTACATTTGAAGTTACTATAAATATACTATCAAACCAACTGCCAACTGTTGTATGACTGTTTTCGTTTAAAAGACCAGTAAATCAGTAATTGTTTTGTAAGTAACGACTTTAACTACAAAAATTAAACATACTATAAAGCAACTAAATGTACAGATAATAATAACTTTTATGATTATGCTGTTTTAATCGGTATTGCTAGTTGTCAGTTATCTAACTAGCCAGCTAATGCTAGGTCCTGTTTAGCAATAGGGTTAGTATATAGGCTGTTTAAGAGCACCTTACAGGTGTCATGTTGACTTCATTGATGAAATATGGAACATTTATAGCCATTGTCTATTTGTCTGATATGGAATAAATTACCTAATATGGGCATACGAGCAGCTGAACTGGAACTTTACCTGGGGAAGTAATGGCACCAGAATGCACTGTGGGAAGAAGACAAGTCAATGGATGGAGTGTGTTGCTCTGGATAATGTTCTGCTGGGAAACCCTGGGTCAGGGCATTCTTTCTGATGTCGGTTTTACACATGCCACCAGTCTAAATAATGTTGCGGACCATATGCACCCCTTCATGGCAAGATAATAGACTCTGCAGGATAATGAAGTGCTAATAGGCTAGGCTAATGGAAAACATGGAAAAATTATACAAAATGCCTTCTGTATAATTATTGTTGACCATAAATAGTCTTGATTATGCTCCAAAATTCTCTTGACAATAAAGTGCAAATAATGAGTTTTGAAGGTTTGGACACACTCACTACTAGCAGTTATTGTTCTCATATATGGAGTCGAATGTCATGTGCACATTCCCATATGGACTCATAGACAAACCTTCTGTGGTCAGCAGTTTTGACACAGTGTACTTTTTATTGTACTTTGGAAAATGCAACCCATGGTTCAAACAGTTCTTATGAGTGGATGATTGTGTACGTGACACAGTGTTACACAATAATCCAGAAATTCAATAAAGCAGGGTTTGGTTAGAACCTGTAAAGTGTTTTTGTTGTATTTCGTCATTTAGCAAACAATGATTAATGACTAGTGGATGAGTAAACATCGCAGAAATCCAAATACGAGCACAGTTTTGAAGCACGTCTCACAGTTGGTTCTTTTTCACGAGTACCGGTAATTCATGTAGAAAATAGACTTGCACCGATCTGATACTGAGTACTAGTGTAATCTGGATGAATATCAGAATGCATCTTCATATCTACTATTATGAACATTTATGAATATGATTTCAATCAGAAATATGATGTAATGTTGCCTATAGAAAATCGTCATACCCTGTTAAAAACCCTCACGTTCTGTCATATTACTCCCTGCCTTCAGAACCTCCAGTTCTCGAGTTCACTGCAGGCTAATTGCCCCCTACCGGACATGAGTTATAGTGCTTTTGAATAGCTGTTAAAAAAAGTGGTTGTTCCAATGCAAATGACCAATACCAATACTCCAATACCAATGGTAATGCAAAGAATATATAGGACTGACACTGGCCAATCTGAGCGTGGGACAACAATCTCACAAGCGTTACACAAAGCTGGCCTGTACGGCAGGGCAGCAAGAAAGTAGCCTCTTGTGAAACCATGACACCCTGAATTTCTGGTACGATCTGGCACAAGGTTTTATGGTCAGATGAGAATTTTTGCGACCAAAATCCAAACACTATGCTAGCCCGAAAACCAAATATAGCACACCACCCAAACTACACCAAACCTACTGTGAAGTGTGGTGATGGCAACGTTATGTTGTGTTGTTATGGGTATGATTTGAAGAAACCCTGTGGTCCTCAGCTAGACAGTTAAAGATGGCCAAGAGTTTCAACTTCCAGCAATAAAGCAAAACTAAACACATCGCAAACAAATAAAGTAGTGACTTAAGGACAAGAAGGTGAATGACCTTGAGTGGCCAAGTCAGAGCTCTGATCTGAATCCCATAGAAAATCTGTGGATGAACTTGAAGAGAGTAATCTGCCTCTCATTATGGAATATGACTAAACATGAACAATTCTTCAAGGTAGAATGTGCAAATATTCCCAAATCTAGGCGTGCAAAGCTGTTGGAGTCTTATCCAAATGAGATATCCAAATCTAATGGCTGCAGCTGGCTGTAAAAGGTGGCTAACTGAAGTACTAATCAGGAGACTGACCACATTTCCTATCTTGTTATTCTAGCTTTTCAGTTTTCATTAATTCTTTAAAATAAAGTTAGCTCTTTTCTCATTAATTGAAAGGTGTCAATCACAGTGTGTATCTGTAGTGTGTATGTGTTTGATTTCAGGCTGTGTGACAAAAAAAAGACTTTTTCAAAGGGGTATGATGACTTCCTCAAGGTCCTGTAGCTCCTGTTAGACAGATATCTGGCTTTAGCAGTTAAGGACATTTAGGAATATGGTTTAAAATCTTCTTAAACTTCTGTCAAGTTAGCTGAAGCTATGTTTGACGTACTCCGGTTCATCCTCTTGGTACTGGCACATTCTGGTCACGACGAAGCACTGATAGTTCCAGAGCAGAAGCAGAACCATGACACACAGTGCCACCAGCACCAAACACAGCACCAGGAGGCGCTGTTTAACCACGTGAGATTCTGCCTGGAAGATCCGGCTCCTGCTGTGTTTGTATCTCCATAGCCACGTTTTCAGCGATGACTCAGAGGAAGGAGGTAGTGGTGGTACAGAGACATCAGGTGGAACCAAGCCCACTGCTTTACACATGCTGCAGGTCTAAACAGCTCACCTGCCAAAAAAAGCAAGTCACATACTGTGGAAAATGCGAACAATACATCTAGTGTCATGCCACCTGCTGGGATGCCAAAACAAAAACGTTGTCATTTCAAGCATACGTTTCATGACTGCCTTTCCTACAACGCACAGCACAAACTGCACTAAGGCTAAAACTGACCTATAATGTGTTACAGGTCGACTTCTACCCAGATTGTTTGGGTAGAAAGAAAATATTTCTATGGGAAATTGAGAAGTGGAGGTTGTAGATTGAGAAGACAATAGGTACGCCATCTACTTGTGCTATTTTGTATTTATTATGGTGGGTTAGTAGTTCGATTAACAGGTTCCCCATCCATAATAGTGGGAGTTTGGATAGTGGGATTCTAGAGCTTATATGACACATATCTCTGATTGAAGACCTTTGCACAAAATATAATGTGTTCCATACATGTACTCCTACACTGTCATTATGGAGCTCTGGAATAAATTAAGAGCCCAGTTTCTCTAGTTTTATTATTTCTATGTACTTTGTGTTTGAGTGAAATATAACTTTTTTGTTTTATTCTATAAATTACTGACAAATTCCAAATTAAAATATTCATCTGCAGCAATGACGAGTATTTATGTAAATGGTCAAAATAAAGAAGATGCAGAGTTTTCAGACCTTGATTAATGATAGAAATAATACAAAGAAAACAAGGTTCTATTCATTAAATAAAAAATAACAATGTTAGGTAAGTTCAGAAGTCAATATTTCAATCACAGCTTTTAAGTGTCTTGTTATGTTCCTCAATAAATAAGATTTGGTTTAGGTGATAACCTAATCATTCATTCATTAAGTGGAATGAAGTGTTGGCATTCATCAGATAATGAACTGGATTTGCTGCCACTCATGTAGATATGTTGATTTTAAGACAATTTAAATCAGTCTCTTATTTTTTCCAGAGCTCTAACTGAGGAAAACCTTTCCATTCTTTTTGCCATATAATGAAATTGCCTATATGTTGTCATAGTCTACAGATATGTTTGATTGCGATTGGGTTAAAATCCCTGTCGTGTTCCTTTTCATATGATTTCAATAGTTAAGTGGGAGAAGAAGAAAGTAATGATGGAGACTAAGATACGTTTCTACTAAGTTGTATGGCAGCATTGTGGTTGCCCAAGCAACAGCTCAGCCCACTTGAGCGTCACTGCGACGACCGGAGCAGTGAGTGCCACTCAACCATATTGCCATGGTGCGAGCAGCCTGCACAGCTTGCGTTGGCACATCGCACATGCTGCTGATTTACTCCACAGCTATATCCATCTGTACTGCACGAATTAAAACTCTCAGGAGAAAACAAGGGCCTACCTCACTGCTGTTCCACGCCTAAAGACTGAGCTCGAACCTATTTGAGATTGAGCAGGTTTTGCAGAGTAGGGAGACTTCACTGGATATGCCCAGTCTCTGCACTCATGTCTGGCACTTAAGCGGGACAAAGCAAACAGACATCTGCCAACTCCACCTCCCTGTTTGCTTCACAGCTCTTCATTGGCTGCTCAGCAAGGCCAGACCCTTAGATCAAATGTGTAAAATGTCCTCTCTGCTATTATAAACAGATTTCATCTATCTCTGCCATTATTATTTCCAAGAATACATCGGTATAAGACAAAATCCAAATTACAGGATCTGGTGCTTGTAGCATCGAGCAGGAAGACACTTCTCTCCAACATATCTTCAAGAAACCTTGTGTTCTATTTGGTGTGCTGTACAGTTTTTACTTTTTAACTCCATCTTCATTCATACTGCCAGGGTTTTCCTGGTTTTTAAGCCACCAGTTTGTACCTTTGAGGCTAGAAACAATCCCAGTGGTATCTGCTTTGTGGAACACCTTTATCTTCTGGCAAGTTACATTAGGTGCCTTATCATCGAAGTACAGACTCATGCACTGTACCATGTGGTCTGAGGTAGAACAAACTGTCTTTTACAAACAGTGTGATAAGTGATAAGTGATGAATCCATTAGCTCAATTTTATTGGTTTCTGGCCATTGGGAAAATCAGCACACTGAGACCTTTACATTTACATTTACAGCATTTAGCAGACACCCTTATCCAGAGCGACTTACAATTGATACAATCTTACAATCCAAGCAATTGTGGGTTAAGGGCCTTGCTCAAGGACCCAACAGTGGCAGCTTGGCAGAGATGGGATTTGAACCCTGGACCTTATGGTCCATAGTTCAGTACTTTACCCACTAAGCAATTCGAATTGTCCTTTGGGGATTTTGGGGATTGTCATCCTCAATAATTCCTTGTGTAGCATATCTTTTATTTAACATAGAACACTTCTCGTAAACGATGTTAGGTTGGGTGCTGTGAACAGTGTGTCTCAATAAAAGTTGCAGTGTTTATCCTGGTAGGGCAGGCACTCTGGATGGCACACCAGTCCATCTCTGGGCCCAGCAGGGTTATATGTTGCAGTGCCCTGTGGTAGCCTAGCGGTTAAGGTACTGGACTATGGACCAGAAGGTCCAGGGTTCAAATCCCACCTCTGCCAAGCTGCCACTGTTGGGTCCTTGAGCAAGGCCCTTAACCCACAATTTCTTGGATTGTAAGACTGTATCAATGTTAAGTCTGGATAAGGGCGTCTGCTAAATGCTGTAAATGTAAATGCCCATTGAAATCCCATTCTCCCCTCCCTCAGACACTGCCAGTCATGCGTGTGTGATGGCAAACCCTAGCACCCCATTTGAATGCATCTGTACACTTTTGTACACGTTTATTTCAGGAATGGATCTGCTAACTGAATAAATTAAAATGTGGTCTAGGGACAATCCTGGACTGGGGACTGTTAAAGAAATGTCATGAGTTTAAATCACAACTTTTCCAAGTTGTCATTGTTGGGCCGTTGAGCAATCTCAGCTAAATTGTAAGCAGGTCAGAAAAGGGCATATGTTAAATGCTGTAAATGTAAAATATGCATAAACCACCTCATCTGAGCTTATTTCAGTGTGCTATAATTCCACCTTATCTGTAATTTGCAGCATCCTGTAGTATTTGCCTTTGGCATACAAAAAACAAACCCTCATGTGACTTAAATATAGCATTGGCTTGCTCACACCGAAACTTAATTTACATTATTTAGCATAAACCCTTACTGAGAAATAAAGGGCTATTGGCTTTGCTCAAGGGTTCAACAGAGGTAGCTCGGCAAAGTCGCAGTTTGAACTCATACCCTTCCAGTGAGTAGCCCAGAGCCTTTAGCACTGAGCCGCTAGCAGACACAGTAAGAACTACGCATGGTTCTAATACCAGGGTTGCATCTGATAATTTATTGGCATGTAAGAGTATAAGTTTCATTTTCAACATCTAGGTAATTGAATTGTTTCACAGAGTTGGATTGGCCATCAAAAGCACAACTGGCAGTAAGAACAATCAGACATCAGTTTATCTATATGAAAATATCCTCATAGTCCTAGGGATTACAGAAAACAATGTTTGTGAACAGTGGACAGGCTACGCAGCTGTTTGTTCGACGTCCATCCTTCAAATGACCTGCACAGTTTCACCATAATCACTAAGTACAATAAATATCTATACGTGATAAAATATTTCTCATCATGAAAGCTAGTTATCCATAGCTCATAGTTCATTAAGGACTCTCACTATATTCAGATCTGCCTAGATCTTCACAGTACAAACTTGGCAACCCAAGAATCAATACTGGCAGGATACAACATTTGACTTAATACGGTTATCAGACACAGCAGAATCTCAGCAAAAAGATAAACAATCTGTTTGATAATCTTAGTGTACCAAAGTGACTCATAAATTCTTCGATCAGTCAGCGAAGCCCTCAGAATGATTGTTTTAAGACAAAAGTGCTATACAGTGGACCAGCAGTCGTTGCTATCATTCGTCAGTGCACTGTTACAAAGCCACAGAAAATGACCGTTGCGGTGCATGATATTACTTTTCACCATTTAGCCCAAAAAAGCAGAAGCTGATACGTAGAATTGAAATTACAAAGATAACACAACACATTACATAGCATAGTACAATCTATATGAAAGGTACCCCTTGGGTAGCAGAAGGAGGCAGGCTTCCAACTTCTCACAATAGTACAGGAATTATTACAGGGTATTTCAAGAAGGAGTGTGAATATTAAAGATCTCCACTCAAAACAACCTGTAGTAATGGCTGTACCATTAGAACTACACCATTTTGAGGGTTCCCTTTCATTCTGAAGCTGAAACTGTTTGATTAAAAAAGCTGCTACATTTGCTTCTGACTTTCACACTAGTAGATGTTAAGAAAGAGTATATGAAAAAATACCTAGATAAAAATAAGAAAGAAACTGAAAGAGAGTCCACAGTTTTGCTGTCTTCAACAAAATGAGCTTCGGGGAGGGCAGTTGGGAGTGAACTGGACACTCCAGGGTACATCGAAGTGCAACAAGGACCTGTGTGAACCTACAGCATTATTTACAGTGCTTAGGCTACCCTACATGTATCGTTTAAGCTATTGCCTAGTCTACACACAAAGTCGGTTCTCATTGGCTACATTTCTATTATGGGAGGTAGAGAGACATAATGGATCTAAGCCTGTGTATCCAAATACAACCACGTGTGCATGCTCTAAAAAAAATTGGACGGATGCTTGTTTTTGGCATCTTATTTTCACACGTGATGTTCACGTCCTGGAAATGTGTTGAGCGTGGATGGTGTGTGGTGACTGTTTGTTGTGTTTTTGTTCAGATGGCACAGCAGCTTGAGATCAGCAGGTCTTGCACACTTTAAGTTAACCCCTCCCAACCATGTCCTCCATTTTTAGTCCTCATTATCTGTGTCACTTTAGCTTCCTGTCTTGCTGCCTTGTTTGTGCTCACACCACCGTGCTCACTGAGGGGTCGGATAGGTTGAGCTGGCCCGTGATGTCCGTCGGATATGGCTACAGATCAGGACACAAAACAAGCCAGGAACAGTCATTTTTCACATCTTGCATACACAACATGGCTATTTATCAGCTGTCACAAGTGAGGCCAATCTCCATCCAGCACATGCTGCATTTGACCCTGACTCAAAGTGCCTTAATCTTTCTGGGATATGAAAAAATACCTAGAAGTAAATAATGAGTTGATGGTCTAATCGACCCTGTGGACTTACTCTCGTTTTCAAAGCATTTTCAAACTTCACTTCAGCTCGTGATTTGGGTTTCATGGGCTACAGTTAATATGAATGAATCCCATAAATCTTTATCCAGAAATGGCTTTCAAAGAGTTTGAGTCTCTTGGCTTGTAGCTAATAATTTACCAGACTGAGAATTACAATCACCATAGCAACGGTCCCAATAAAATACGAGCGTTGGAGTTTGTGCAGCACCAAGCACTGAAATTCCATATAGTCACCTGACCCACAGCACAATTCACACCTTACCTCTCAATTGTTTATTGCATGTTCATATAATTTACTTTTACTTTTATTTAAATCCTCTGTATTTTTTTCACAGGTTAAGACATTTCTTGTACTAAAGATGTGACAGTTAAGCTTTAATCAACTGGAAGTACAAGATGTGAGTCTTAATTCTTTGGAAGCTAATTTGTTAATTTGCAAAAAAAAATTTTTACAGCACTGTAAAGAAATCTGTCATTTTCACTGTCAATAAAAAAAATAATTAGTCGGCCACTGATTGTGCAAGTTCTCTGACTTAGAAAGATGAGAGAGGTCTGTAATTTTCATCATACGTATACTTCAACTATGAGAGACAAAATGAGGAAAAAAAATCCAGGAAATCACATTGTAGGATTTTTTAAGAATTTAATTGTTAATTATGGTAGAAAATAAGTATTTGGTCACCCACAAACAAGCAATATTTCTGGCTCTCACAAACCTGTAACTTCTTCTTTAAGAAGCTCTTCTGTCCTCGACTCGTTACCTGTATTAATGGCACCTGTTTGACCTCGTTATCTGTATAAAAGACACCTGTCCACAGCCTCAAACAGTCAGACTCCAAACTCAACCATGGCCGAGACCAAAGAGCTGTCGAAGGACACCAGGAAGAAAATTGTAGACCTGCACCAGGCTGGGAAGAGTGAATCTACAATAGGCAAGCAGGTTGGTGTGAATAAATCAACTGTGGAAGCAATTGTAAGACATACAAGACCATTGATAATCTCCCTCGATCTGGGGCTCCACACAAGATCTCATCCGTGGGGTCAAAATGATCATCAGAACGGTGAGCAAAAATCCAAGAACTACAAGGAGGAACATGATGAATGACCTGCAGAGAGCTGGGACCAAAGTAACAAAGGCTACCATCAGTAACACACTACGCCGAGAGGGACTCAGATCCTGCAATGCCAGGCGTGTCCCCCTGCTTAAGCCAGTACATGTCCAGGCCCGTCTGAAGTTTGCCAGAGAGCATATGGATGATCCAGAAGAGGGTTGGGAGAATATCATGTGGTCAGATGAAACCAAAAGAGAACTTTTTGGTAAAAACTCAACTGAAGGAAGAAGAATGCTGAGTTGCATCCCAAGAACACCATACCTACTGTGAAGCATGGGGGAGGAAACATCATGTTTGGGGCTGTTTTTGTGCAAACGGAAGAGGACGACTGATCCGTGTTAAGGAAAGAATGAACGGGGTCATGTATTGTGAGATTTTAAGCCAAAACCTCCTTCCATCAGTGAGAGCATTGAAGATGGAACGTGGCTGGGTCTTCCAGCATGACAATGATCCCAAACACACTGCTTGAAGGAGGGACTCCGTAAAAAGCATTTCAAGGTCCTGCAGTGGCCTAGCCAGTCTCCAGATCTCAACCCCATAGAAAATTTGTGGAGGGAGTTGAAAGTCCGTGTTGTCCAGCAACAGCCCCAAAACATCACTGCTCTAGAGGAGATCTGCATGGAGGAATGGGCCAAAATACCATGTGTGCCAACCTGGTGCAGACTTGCAGGAAACGTTTGACCTCTGTCATTGCCAACAAAGGTTATGTTACAAAGTATTGAGTTTGAACATTTTGTCTCTCATAGTTGAAGTGTACCTATGATGAAAATTACAGACCTCTCTCATCTTTCTAAGTAGGAGAACTTGAGCAAACAGTGGCTGACTAAATACTTTTTTGCCCCACTGTACATATAATATAATACATATTATATACATATGTATTATATTATACATGCAGTATATACAGAATTATATGCCTCAGTTTGTGATACAATCACTATACAAAGGGCTTATCGGGACGTAAATCCATCGTAAACCGGGGAGCATCTGTATGCTTGGACGAGGCTGGAATTTACTGATATCTGAGTATTTAGTATTTGATATCTGCATTTGATATCATTTTCTGGAACGAGATTAGTGGGGTTCAACTGTAGTAACTCTGACTTAAGTGTAGACCTTGTACTATTATTATTATTATTATTATTATTGTTATTATTATTATTGGTTTTGTATTCCTTAGTATACCAAACCATTAAACCTATCATTTTGAATCACAAGTTTATGTTTTAGCTTAATAGTAAATCATTTAATCAAGTGTTCAACTATTGCTGTTTAATGCAATATTATTTTTGTTTTTGCATTATTAAACTTAATTTAGGTTTACACAGAGTTGCCATTCTTTCAAGCACACCTTATTTGCATCCTGTTTATAATTGGAAAGGAATACTGCCACTGGATCATATGACCATATTATGTGGGTGTTGGACCAATCTTAATATTCAGTTAAAGAATATTGATGCTGATTTGGTAGGGTGTGACAGTGTGGCACTGTGATAGTGTGAGAGACTGGGACTGTGGTGGTCTAACAGTTTAGGTACTGCACTATGGACTATGGTCCAGGGTTCAAATCCTACCTCAGTCTGCCACTGTTGGATCCCTGAGGAACCCACAAACGCTTGGATTGTAAGGTTGTATCCATTGTACGTCACTCTGGATAAGGGTGTCTGCTAAATGACTAAATGTAGTGTAGGTGGTGCAGCTTAATTAACACGATTTTTAAGAATATCACTGTTCCTGCTGGGTCAAGAATAGTCCCCCAACCAAAAAACATCCAGACAACTGGGTCATAAACTGTCACTGAGGATTAACACACTCTCTCTCACACACCAAGCCAGACGTTTCTGAATATACACTTAAATGTACCAGTGTTTAGTAGCCCCAGCAGTATTGTTACACCTGAAATTGCCTTCCCTACACACTCTAGCAACTGCTACAGAGTACACTTATACTGGGTATTCTCAGAAGCTAAATCAGGGTCTGCCAGCTTGGGTTGGTGGGCTAGCCTCACTGATGACAGTGTTCTGTAAAACAAGCATTCCCAATCACAGCCTACAGTGCCACCTGTCTACAGACAGGTGAACAGCACAAGTCTAATTCTACAACAACCACCACAGGAGTCATGCTGGTAGAGAAGGAGAGAGGCAGTGTGGCATGTGGCGTAGACACCGACATTTACAATCCATTCAAATCCATTTATAAAAGAAACACACTGATATAAAAGAAAAAGGATGATTAGGACTGAGATGGGTAAAGTTCAAAGTGACAGTTCATTACTGCTTGCAAGACTGTTAAACTCTTTCCTGAATGGATCTACATACTATAGACATATCAAGCTTTCAGAACCTCGCAGTCCTGTAAGGTTAATAAGACATTCAACATTTCTAACATATGACAACAGATAAAAATCAAAGCTCATTACTTTCACATATCATAATCTGCCTAACTTTTCTGTTCATTATATCTTTGAAGGAGTCTTGTTCGACTAAAATATATTTCAAAGATATATAGTCTAAAATGTGTCTTCCATTTCTAGGATCATTCAATAACATGTTTTAAAGGAAAATCTCCCACATCTGTTGCATGTGCTTGAGTACAATGGACAATAGTATCACGACATTTCTCTGGACTGAGAAAAGTGGATGATCACTTTTGGAAGAAGATAAGGTGGTAAAGAAGGTGTGGTGCTCAGAGCAATGTTCTACTGGAAAACCCTGGGTCCGGGCATTCATGTGGATGTGACATCTACCCAAATGTTGTTGTGAACCAGTCATCATTGTATATTTGGCAGAAAGAACCACACAGCATAGGATATGCAGTTACGAAAGATGAAGTATTAAACTTTAGGTGTAAACTAAAGCTGGCATCATTTCACAATCGACTATTTCAGGATGAAACATGCTCAAAATAAACATGAACAAACAGCACCTGATGCCACGCCATCTGAAAGGCAAAGGATTTAAGTCATTTGGGTTAAAATGTAGCTGCTTTCAGGATGGTCCGTATCAAATCCTCACAGTCTATATTGGATTTGGCACGCTCTGAACCTGTGGGAAGATTAAAAGACGTTGGGTAGGTGCAAATGGACATAAATCCTATCAGTCACTTGGACCAAAGGACTCATCTGGGGACAAAATGGAAGATTACTTGAGGCTGCAAAGAAATAACCTGAAGGTTAAAAAAACAGACAAGGTACTTAAAATGGAACAAGCCTGCTGAGGGAACAACCAAGGTTATTTTAGATGTAGGTTTTTTTTGGGTTAGCAAATTAGCTGTGCACTATGTAAGAATTATAGGAAATGTGATTTAGGTGTGACACCGACCACAAAAAATGGGATTATAGAAGGAAGGTGGATAAACATAGAAATACTCATAAGGACTGAGCAGTGAAGGGCAGGACAAGGCACACATATAAAGGAGGAAATAAAAAATGTAAGAGCATCAACTTATTGTCCCATCCAGGTAAGGCAGGGGAGAAAGTCCAGCACGGGAATTAAGAAAGAGACTAGCTTGCCCCCTAGCTTTGAGGTTAGAACCCCGAAATTCTCTTGTACTCAACCCTAACCCCACTGCTCCCTACAGCTAAGCGGCTACGTCCCTGATTGGGCTTTCCCAAACAAATGTCTGGATGGAGCACTGATGGCTGATTGACAGACATGTGGCCATGAGTGCAGCTCCATGTGTGAGAGTGGAGAGAGTCTGAGATGAGGCGTTGTTTTGCGAAAAAAGATGGAGTGACAGGAAGAGAAGGAGCGAGAGAAACAGGGGAGAAGGAGATAGTCAGAATTGCAGATGGATAGGAGAGATAGGAGAGAATTACAGGGCAGGGTGTCATTCTTCATCTCCTTACCGTGTCTTTGGATGACCTACGTCTCTTGATGTTGGAGGCCAGGTTGGTACTGATGGACCTAAAAGAGGCTTTCTTTTTGGGGTCAGGCTCTGCTCTACCACTTTTCCTATCCTAAAATAAATATACAGTATATGTAGAACAATTATTGCCGTTCTCTTGAGGAGTATGACTGGTTTATCTCCAACCATAACCACCAACCACTATTACTACTACTACCATTATTACTACTCTCCTAATTCTGCTCATGCTCAGTATCTATGTACAGCTGACTTTTTGCTATGGTGTGTTTTCTTCCTTTATTGCCATCAGCTGTAATCATCGAATGGTATGGCTACGGTCAACATGCCGTCTCCTGTTCAGTCGGCGTCTCCGTCCTGGCTTTTAGTCACAAAAGTGCTTTCATGCACCCTCGGGCATCTACAGAGCAAAAATACACTGGCAAGCACTATGTTGAGATATACTTATCAAAGTCTACTCAGACAATTCTCAGACTCTTAAAGGGAAACTAGCAAGGATGGTATGGTATACATTAGAGCCATCCTCAATTTGCATATCTGTAATGGAAAGCAAAAAGCACTGGCAAAGGAAATGAGCAAAATGAAAGCAATCAAGACAGAAATAAGCGTCGTTTCGTGGTTCGACTGATTCATGGGGAAAAAATGAACAACCCATCCAGAAACTGAACCCAAATCTCAACAACAGTCCCTTAGCATTATACCCAGGGTTCGAGTATAATGGCTGGGAGGGCCAAGGAGAGGTCTGAGAGCTCATAAGAGGGGTCAGGATAATACAAGGTAGGGAGGGAGGTGAATTCAACCAGAGGACATGCAGTACATGGAACCAAAACAAAAAGAAATGCAAAATGAATGACATGACAGTTGACCTTTTCTGGGTCTGTCGTTTATGGACTTGTGTCTGTTTTGCCCAGTTGTTACCATCTAGTGGACACTCATTTTGACTATGAGTAAACAGAAACTAGACTGCATTTCCGTAGCACTTTATCTTACAGTAATATTATGCTTGAAACTCAATTATTAGCTACATATTACTGCATGATTGGCCTGGGTTTGCCAGTTAAGTGGCATTCCTTTAGTAAGCTGAGAAAAATCCTGTAAAATAAAGTGCATTGACAGTAGGAGCTTACTCTGACCTCAGAAGGTAGTGAATGTGTTTGTCTCCTTCTACTATGTGGCAAAGCAGGATTCGACCCTCACAATTCCCCAAAGAAATTGTGCACTGTACCGTATTAACCAAGGTATGCATTTTTGTTTACATTTTTCAGTCAGTGGAAGAACTCGTAGACATTCATTGGAGCATCCATGCTTTCATGAAAACCCCAATGTGTTGGAGCCAGCGAGCCATCTCGGAGCGCACGATCTGCATCTGGTAACTTTGTTTGAAGTGCAGATTGCCAGGGGCAGATCAGAGCAGTCATGCATTCAGCGTACGTTGGGCAGTATCATAGGCTTACAGCATAGGCACCATGGGATGAGCATTACGCTTTGCATGGCATGGTTTTTGTGGGCAGATTATTTTTTGCTCCAAAAAGTACCATCTGATCATCTCATGTTCTGGTCTGATTCATATCGTGATCCAATTATATGAACAGGTTGTCCACATATAATAGGTTCTTTTTTGTTGTTCTTTTTCTTGTTCCTACATTTAATAGAACAACAGGGAAAAGAAAAACGTCCAGATTTCCTGGAGCGCTATCAGCTGTGATTCAATCCAGTTATACCCCTTCATCACTGCTGGCTCTGTCCTCATGTGTTTGGAAAAGTGTGAGCACAGTGTCTTTGGATACCAGTAGGCATAAAAAGCCTTGTGGCCAAAACATCTCTGAAGTGAAAGAGATAATCAAATACAAAGTGTTTGTTGTTTACGTCTAAAACAGACTGAGACAAAACTGTAGGCATTGTTGCTGTGCAGATTTTTAAACAATAGACCTTTCTGAAATCTGTGCCTGGTGGTCAATGAGTAGAGAATGCCTATTGCATTTAATTGTGTAAAAATCTACTGCACTGCACAGATTTTTAATGCAATTAGGGTGCATTCACAAGGATGCTGGTATACTTCAACAGTATAATATCTCATACTATATCAATTCAAATGACAGAGATACGTGGGAATTACACTCAACCAACTATTTCAAAGTAGTTTGCTGAGAATGCTAATAAACAGTTGATTGTATTATTAGCTCACAACAGTTATCTTCATCTCCCATGAAAGCAGACAGTTCTTACCAGATTCTTTCGTGATAGCTGGAGGTCTGGCTTTTGACATCGTATATTAAGTACATTCACCACCACATTCTTCTCCAGTTCGCCACAGTTCCTCAAAGTCCCAACAGTGACAGAACTCACAACCTTCCGATTATTTCCTTACCCACTAAGAAACCTCTGGCTGAACTACCAACCTAGGAAGCTGAATGCTAACAAGCACTTATTCAGACACGTGAAGAATGAATCAGCTCTCCATGGCTGATGACTCCCAGGAAAAACTGTACTATGAATTTTCAGAGTAAAACTGTGAACGGCTTAACAGTTGTAATGTCAACTTTCACAGTTTGACCCTAAAATTAAAGTTCTACAGTGAATTTTTGATGGTAATTTGGCCACTTCATGGTTTAACTGTCAAATTTCACAGTACATTTTTTCCTGGGCTAATGTTCTTTGATAAACAAGTGAGACCTACAGACCCTTTTCAGCCAGTTCATCTCCTTGCCATAAATGACTGTGGCATCATTTTATAGAATGTACTCCTTTCATCACTCAGTAGGAGATCTGAGGCGGTGCTTCATTCATTAATCGATGCTAAGCAAGATGGAGGAGAAACCAATTGCAGTTCTTGGATGCATCCCCTAGTTAACAATCCATAAATTCTGTAAGGTCACCTCACCGATTGGAACATTGTCAGTGAGTGGCCAGAAATGCAATTTACCAGCTGCTGTTGCTAATTACAGCTTCCAGACCAAGGTCGGCTGAGTTAGGTGAGCTTTCTCTTAGCTAGCTCCAGGGCCAGAACAAATTTAATTTCACTGCCACTCTGGAGTATTGCTCAAAAGTTTCTGTACTTACTTCAATTTTGCACAAAATTGTCAGTTTCTGTATCGAACTGTAGAAAGCATTTGTTTTCTGAATGAACTTTAGGAGGCTAGCCAAAATACTTATTATAGATTAGATCATTATTGTGTATCATTTAAAATTTGAGAACAAAAGTAATGAGAGGGTAAATGGTTATTCCTATGCATGTCTTCCTGACTTATACTCCTTTATAAGTCTCATTAAGTATTTAGGAAAGCGAGCCATGTTCCAATGGTACATATCTGAGCGAGTTACTCATTCAAGTGGAAAAATTTAAATACCTACAGCAATGCCAGATGTATCCTTGTGAAAGCAGCCTTGGGTCCACTTAGCTAGTGGTCTATACTAGAACGGAACATTGTAGTGTCTCTATTCAACCTATACAGACACACGGCTGGGATTTGTTGTGTGAGAAGGGCAGTCCATGCTGCTTTTCACCATGTTTTTGCTGTTGAGTAGGCCACTGACCCAGTATGTAGACAGCCAGAGGCCAGCAGTGAGAGAACAGTGATCTGAACCCAGGCATGAGGAGCCTCTGATCCCTGTTGGAACCCCACCGAGACATTCAGCTAGCATGGCTTTCAGATAGAACACCGCCCAGCGTGTATCTGGAGCACTTCAACATGGCATCAAGGCTTGCTGCGGTGTGTGTCCTGTGTATGTGTATATGTGTATACGTGTATGTGTGTGTATTGCTCTGCTTGGTTGAAAGTAAGTAGGGCCTTATGAAAAGGGTGTTTCCTCGTGATGCCCGGTGGAAGACAGAGGAGGAGTTGATCCTTAACATGGATCTGCAGTGAACCACTTGTATGACACAGATTTATGGAAATGTCTTCATATTGACACAACATTATCCATGAGTTAGAATTACCTTATTATATCTAACTGTTACTGAAAATGCAGAATATGTACATATTATTTATCTAATGACATTTCCATGCATTAGCATTCACGTTAGCTACATACCACTGGAAGTAATCAGTGCGTGTTAGAAACGTAGCAGGTGACAGCAGTAGGCAAGCCCATGCAGTCTCTTATCCTGGAAAAAGTATGAGGGAGGGGGACAGTCATACCTGCAGGTTCTTCCTCCAGACATTAACCGCTGCAAAGGCCAGCTGCATCTGCTTCCTGCGGGCGTCTTTGTGCCGCTTGTACGCGATCTCGATGAAGATGAGGAAGATACCGGCTACAATGCCTCCAGCCACCAACATAAACACACCTGCAGAATGGATGTTGCAGTATCTCAGTATTAAAACACAGTCAGTTATCTCGGCTTAAATGCCAGGTTAGACCAGGAGTGGAGATGCAGCTACGTATAAGGTATGTTATAAGGTATACGACATACACTGCACCTCAGACTATTCCTGTGAGAAGTCGCCCATACCTGCCATATTCTCAAAGGTGAGTGTGGCTGGGGCATTGCTCCTGGAGTCACACTCCTGGTACCTCACCCAGGTCTTATCCAGGTCCTCCATGAAGCCATTCTCGTGAGAGCTATTGAGAGAATATCAGAGAGTGAAGTTTTGAAAGTCAGCCTTTCTTAATCTGAGCGCACTAAATCTGAACAGATCTGGTTATGGGATTAACGTTGCAGACAGTTACCTGAGAATGGCCAGGGAAACATTTTGCTTCCATGGGCTGTCTTTACGCATGCCGATGCCGAAACCGGAACGGAAGAACAGTTCTCCCGTGGTGACCAGGTCGCACTTCTGTGAGGCTTCAAACTCCAACACAGCCGAATCCCAGATGAATGCATGGAGTTTGCTAACAAAACCAGAGTGGTGTGTTAAATGTACAGTACTGAGCAGAAGTCTTAGGCCACCATTAGATTTGATGTTTTAGCAATGGTATAATGACCATATATAACATACTGTCTACGACTGGACCTAAAAATTTCAAAGTTGGATTCATCGCTCCATAATATTCTTTTCCACTGATCTTCAGCCCAATCTTTCTGAGCTTTAGCATGTCTTAACCTTTTCCATCTCCCCATTTCAAAAAAGTGGTTTCTTGGCTGCTACCCTTCCAAAAAGGCCATTTCTGATCAAGCTTCTTCAGACTGTAACAGATTCAACTTCGCATCCTGATGAAGCTGCCTAAATACTTGCAAGCTTCAATATATACTTGCGACTGGAGCCTATAGAAGCTGTTTTTCAGTTTTGTAATACTACATACAGATTTTCTGATTGTACTCTAATGAAGACTGAGAAATAATTAGATATGGTCAATATACCATTGCTAAAAAAATTGTATATCTAATCTAATTTTGGTCTTTGTGCAGTACTGTATAGTTGAAGGAAGCTGTTTTGCCCATCCCTTTAGTGTTCCTGCCAAATATATGCCCCGATTTGTTCTTTCTAGGCTAGAATGCCTGACTGCTGGTGCTAGAGGGGGAGCTTTCTGATTTAATAGGGTCTTCCAAAACTATTCAGAACACATATGGAATTTGATGTTTTTACTACATCTAAACTGTATATGACACATCTATTTGGTGTTTTTGTGAGTGGGCTTGTGGGTGAAAGCTTTAAAACAGACATTGTTTGTAGTAGGCAGTTTGTATAATGTGCTTTTTAAGTAGGCTCATAGGCTGCAGACTGATGAACTAGTCTGAACTGGCTGAACAATGGTAGACAATGTCAAGCTCATTTTAAGAAGACCTAATATGTAATCTTAGGTTTAATGTTAAGTTGAATCCTAACTCTCCAACAAATTCGATTTAGGTCGATTAAGTTAAATTGGATAGTTACTTTTCTTTATTCAAGTGCCCAAAGAGAACCAAATGAACCCATTCATCCCAATTAAGCGTTGTTCTGTTAGCCAGTGTACCAATGCGTTTAAATGGGTTTTTTTTCCCCACACAGGCTAGAACAGCTTGTACTTCAAGATTCATGAAGCTCCCGATCCTGCTATGTGTTCTCGATCAATATACTGTAGTCTCTACTGAATAAAACAAAGCACTGGCTTGTTTATGTTTGTTCACTGATGTTTTATATGACTTTCCTCGACGTCTGATCTATTTCTCATATCATGCTCAGTTTGGGAATGTCATATGGATGAACCTTCTCTGCTGTGTGCTGACCCAGATTTACTCAATAAGTACTTTGTGATGATCTCTCACTGACATTCTGGATCAAGGCGACAGACAAACTGCTAGGCTGGATGGATGTGTGACTGACCCGTCCCGCACTGCCTGGATGGCCTCAGCGGCGCTCTCGTAGTTGTGCTTTTCCATGTGGCGGTACATGGTGCTGAGCTCAACTTGGCGCCGGAAGTAAATGTCCACAGAGCTCTGCTTCACCGTGGCATAGATGAACTTATCTGATGGGTTTCGCAGCTGCAAGACAATAGCACAGTAGGAGCTGTCCCGTTGAGCCGCACTGCATGACGTCATGCATAATCACTGTATAATTACTGAAACGACTGTTCATGCACAACAGCTGCTTCAGCTGCTAAAAACCCAACGCGAGCTTTTTCGAGCTGCTGAATGGTGCATTGTTTTAGGTGAGACAGTGCAAAAAGCTTACGTAACATAAAGGATGTAATCAATCCCCAGAAACAACGTTAGAGCAACACTGCTGTGTCAGTATCAGTTTTACTTGCTATACATTCCTAAGCAGTATATTCAATTTTGTGCCCATTATGCTTCTGCGGGATCTTCTTAATACTTCAATTGATGCCTCCTCAAATGCTCGAGTCCACATTCAAAAGTCCACAATATATTCATCTAAACATGGACCCTAAAACTGAGTTTCCACTTTATTGGCCCAAATTGGTTGACTCTGTAGCCTTTTCCTCAATGCATAATCCCTGAAATATACTTTTAAGACTTTTCAGTTTGTTTGTTTTTTCAACCAATGTATTCCTACTCTATACTGTGTACTGTTAAGCATCAGTCTTTAGTATTGATGAAATAAATGTATGGTGCATGTAAATAATCCACAGCCAGAAATTAAAAGATGGTTTTAACATGACAATTACAGTGGCGTGAAAAAGTGTTTGCCCCCTTCCTGATTTCCTATTTTTTTGCATGTTTGTCACACTTAAATGTTTCGGAACATCAAACCAATTTAAACATTAGTCAAAGACAACACAAGTAAACACAAAATGCAGTTTTTAAATGAAGGTGTTTATTATCAAGGGAGAAAATAATCCACACCTACATGGCCCTGTGTGAAAAAGTGATTGCCCCCTAAACCTAATAACTGGTTGGGCCACCCTTAGCAGCAACAACTGCAGCCAAGCGTTTGCCATAACTTACAATGAGTCTTTTACAGCGTTGTGTAGGAATTTTGGCCACTCATATTTGCAGAATTGCTGTAATTCAGCCACATTGGAGGATTTTCGAGCATGAACGGCCTTTTTAAGGTCATGCCACAGCATCTGAATAGGATTCAGGTCAGGACTTTGACTAGGCCACTCCAAAGTCTTCATTTTGTTTTTCTTCAGCCATTCAGAGGTGGACTTGCTGGTGTGTTTTGGATCATTGTCCTGCTGCAGAACCCAAGTTCGTTTTAGCTTGAGGTCACGAACAGATGGCCGGACATTCTCCTTCAGGATTTTTTGGTAGACAGCAGAATTCATAGTTCCATTTATCACAGCAAGTCTTTCAGGTCCTGAAGCAGCAAAACAGCCCCAGACCATCACACTACCACCCACCATATTTTACTGTTATTTTACTGAGACTTCTGCCCAGTCTCTTTCTTATGGTGGAGGCATGAACACTGACCTTAACTGAGGCAAGAGAGGCCTGCAGTTCTTTGGATGTTGTTGTGGGGTCTTTTGTGACCTCTTGGATGATTCGTCGGTGCGCTCTTGGGGTAATTTTGGTCAGCTGGCCACTCCTGGGTAGGTTCACCACTGTTCCATGTCTTTGCCATTTGTGGATAATGGCTCTCACTGTGGTTCGCTGGAGTCCCAAAGCTTTAGAAATGGCTTTATAACCCTTTCAAGACTGATAGATCTCAATGACTTTCTTTCTCAATTGTTCCTGAATTTTTTTGGATCTCGGCATGATGTGTAGCTTTTAAGGATCTTTTGGTGTACTACACTTTGTCAGGCAGGTCCTATTTAAGTGATGTCCTGATTGAGAACAGGTGTGGCAATAATCAGGCCTGGGTGTGGCTAGAGACAGTGAACTCAGATGTGATACACCATAGTTAAGTTATGTTTTAACAAGGGGGGCAATCACTTTTTCACACAGGGCACTGTAGGTTTGGATTTGTTTTCTCCCTTAATAATAAACACCTTCATTTAACAACTGCATTTTGTGTTTGCTTGTGTTGACTAATATTTAAACTGGTTTGATGTTCCGAAACACTTAAGTGTGACAAACATGCAAAATTTAGGAAATCAGGAATGGGGCAAACCCTTTATCACACCACTGTATATGCAAATGAGTAAGCAATAAATATTAATAAAAACTTGTAGTGGCAGTGCAGTGGTCAAACAGGCACCCCAGATACCTGAGATCAAAGCTCACTGTATAGACTCTATCGGCTATGGATGTGAGGAGCATGATTGCTCTAGCCTTAGAAGCCCCACGTTACAGAAGGACATATGGAAGCACTAGTAGGCCAATGTCCTCCTCCTTCATGGGGTAGTTGGGACGTGGGAAGGAAGAAATATTGACAAGGAAAGTTGGGCATTTGGGTTGGAGGTACAGAGCATGCCTGTATGAGATCTAACTGATGTTAATTTATTCTGTAATTCATTTTTTTTATGTCTAGAGTTATGTCTAGATAAGACGTTTGGCAACAACTCAAAGTGATGTTTGCTTTGGAGAGATGCTTCCTTGAACAAGGACGTCTCTTTTGGCAGACATGTTTGGAACTGATTCCTGTGTCCTTGGATCCCATCCCCTTCTGACACTTTTAACAGGATTAGGCACTATGAAGGAATGAATGAATGAATAGCAAATGAGGAAGCACAATTTCGAAATCATTTTTAAAACGCCTCATCCCCACAGTAATCCTGTTAACAGATATTTCTGTTCTTATATTAAATGTCCATACACTTGGCAAATTGGAATGAGACAGTCACCTACAAATAGAAAACAAATGACTTTCCTATGTCCTTGACTGACCTAATTACCTGCCCCTATACTGTTCTTTTTACACTGAGATCTTTGAGCATTAAACGAAGTCCCTGCAGTTTTAGGTGATACAAGGTCACTATGTAAGCCATGATCTCACCCTAGGGTCGTTGATGCCGGTAATGCGCTCCTCAGGCCGATCCAGCACTAGGAAGGCTGCCAAGTTGGCAGTATAGGATGCAACTATAATCATAGCAAAACCTGCCCACACCATACCTAAAATCCTTGCCGAAAAGCTCCGTGGGGCTCCTGTGAATAAGAGACAGAAGTCATGAGAGTTTATGCCTGAAAAATCAATATGCTATGAAGTCTGAGTAAGTAATTCCATTTGTTGTTACCTTCTCCGATACCGGAGTTCAGGAGGACTCCCCAAGAGAACCACATAGCAGAGGATAAGGTGAGGGCATCCTCTTCTTCTTCTTCACTATTCACTTTAAACCTTCCAAATGGGCTGCAGAGCAAAGTACACCTGATCTTCAGACATTCAGAACCAAGAAGAAGTACCCTAAAGATGTTTTCTTTGAAGATGCATTATTTTATATTCTCTCCTCGAGTTTCACGGGCAGAGTGGGCCAAGGTTAAGAATACTGCAACATTGTTCAACCTATCCACCACATCTGTAGTGTACATTTTAAGGCCAAAAGTATGTAGACACCCCTTCTAATTAGTGATCTCTGTTATTTCAGCTACATTATCTCGCAAGTTCATAATATGGAACACAATTTGTCATGGACAAACAGTGGGTTGTGTTAAACACTTTAGTTATTCTTAATAGGACAGTTTGGTAGGTTAGCATCTCCATAAAGAATGGTCGCCAGCTTTCGTGGAAAACTTGGCTGGCTTGCACTGTCTAACCTCAACACTTACCTTCAGGATAAATTGGATGTGAGCCTGGGCGTATAGTCAAACACCAGTGACCAGCCAAAAGTCACGTTTCAATTTCACCTCTTCAGAATAATGGAGATTGTTGTAGCAGCCATGGGGGGCAAACTTCATACTAATATCCCTGTTTTTGGTTTTGTATATGTAGTGTATGTGGGCTTCTCATGGATAATAACTTCCTAATTTTAGGGTTTCCTTTAGTAACAAAAAAACAAAAACCTCACTTGCAACAGCGCCTAAGGTCATTTTGTAAATAATCAAACTTCTCAATATTGAATGTTCAAGTGGTAGATGCAGCTCCAATGGCTCACTGGTAAGAGGCAGCTGCTGGAAGAGTCACTGTCCGAGGGCCTGGTTTCAAACTTGATGATCGAGTGGCACTGGACTGGCACTCTGTTCGGGGTACATCTCTTCCTGCACCCAGTGGATTCTACATTAGCCTGCAGACCCCAACAGAATGCTAACAGGATGCAAGAGGTAATAATATGGTTGGTCCCACCTTTGCTGCTATAACAGTTTCATCTGGGAAGGCTTTCTACTGGAAATGGAGTATATCATAGTTCCATTTAGACACACGATCTTTAGTGAGGTCAGACACTGACACTGGGCATTACGCCTTGGCTCACAGTCTGCATTCTAATTCATTTTAAATATAGTGAAATGGGTTCACATCAGAGTTCTGTGCAGGCCAGTCAATTGAAACAAGCTATTTGGCAAACTGTTTCATTATAGACTTCAACTTATGCACGGTGGTGTGATGCTGAAACTGGACAGGACCTAAATGTTGCTGCAAAGATAGGAGCAGTTGTCAGCTGTAGCATTAAGGTATTCCTCCCTAAGATGTGGCCAGTTGTAGCTGTGGAGTGCCTGATCAGGCTGGTGTCACCACCAAAAAACTGGGTCTCCATGGTCATCTAAAATATGTCAAATTACACAGCTATAGTGCTTTGGGTTGGCTTTTATAATTAAGCACTGTACACAATTAAATCATTTGATAACTGGCTGCTAAGCTTCCCCTGTTGGGTCCTTGAGCAAGGCCCTTAACCCACAATTGCTTGCACTGTAAGACTGTACCAGTTGCTCTGGATAAGGGTGCCTGCTAAATGCTGTAAATGTAAATGTAATGACTACCACAACAACCATCCATTAGTCTTCCATGATATTAATTTTCAACCATTTTCTCAGTAGTTTGTGGCAATTGCTCCTATGCTACAACCATGACGGATAGAGATTGGGTTGAAAAAGTATACCTTTGGGCATGCTCAACGTTGACATTGCTTAAATGGTCACATAAGAGATAATGGTGATATTTGTTTTACCTGAAACGGTCTAATAGGTAGAGCATCACCGCCACAACATGGACCGATAGACCCACCAGTAACCACAAAGTGCTCTGAAAGGGCTGCATGAACGAGTCCAGCGTACTGCGTGGTATTTCCTGCAGTCAACAACATTAATCATATTACTCATCACTAGCGCCTCAATTATACACCACCCACACTGGCAAATACACCACCCACGCTGAGCATCTAAAGTTCTGTGGGTGTATTAAAAGATTTCAGGAAGAGAAAAGGAGCTAACGATGGTTTTCGAGGACTTTCCCTGTGCCAATATACTCAGCTGAGGAAATGTAATTACTACAAGAAACTGTAAAAGTCTTCTAGGCCGCATGTCTGCCAGCCTCCTCTCTGGAGAATTTTCTTCAAATTTAATTAAATATCAATTACATCCCCTGACAAAGTTTAAATGAAATTGACCTTAACTCAAGGTCTGATTAAATTTCTTATTGAGTGTTCAACTGCATATGTGGTGAATCCCTGACTACAGTAATTTATATAATAAAATGAATGTATTTATTGACTATCATACAGCTATACTATTAACATTGTATTTATGTTCTAAGATATTTATAGATGAAAGTATATTAAATATTGGCCTTGGGTAGAATAAGTGATGATAAAGGATGTTTCAGAAGTACTTTAGAATTTTTAAATACATTTAAAAAAAAAAATTAAATGTCTTACAGAGGATTTTAATGTATCTATCATTTAATAGTTAACAACTTAATATTTATTTTGGTGTGCAAATTCATTTATGTTTATAGGAAAAATATGTATATATAAAACTATTAATGTAAAATGTAAAACAACTTTCATAAACTGTTACATAGAAACATTAAATGCAAATAAAAATTCATATACCAGGCCTGTATTGCAACTTAAAAAGAAAAAAAATGTTTTCTTATGAGAGGACACCATGTTAGAAAATATACCACTATGTACCCAGCCAAAATTCGGGAGCCTCTGGGAAGATGGCAAAACCTGGAGAACCTACATCCAGAACCAACATGAAGTGCCAGTAGACCTACAACTGGACTTCCTCACATTGGTGCCATGAGACCCACAACAGGAATTTCAGTATTGTGAACAACCTGGACTTAATAGACTTGACGAACCAGCACTCTACCACTGAGCCACTCAGGTTTGTAACCAGCCTTTCAGCTGTGGTATTGAAACTGCGTTCAGTTGTGGGTCTGCTGGCACCAAAATTGGGGCTGCGCTTCACATTTCTGGACGTTTGCTTCCCAAATGTATTCAACTGACCATAGGCTCCTTTGGAATGTTGGGGGCACCCCTGGTCTGTTACACAGACCCGGTCCTCACATTAAAGATTTTACAAAAATAATTGGATATACTGTAGTTGTAGCTACAGCACAATCATTATATACTGGTATCAACGTAGTGGCAAATATTATGAATACTTTATATATACAGTGGGGCAAATAAGTAAGTACTGGCTTCTGGAAGTACTACACATTTAATGACATATAACATGCATGTACATACCATACATACTGTATATTGGTCACCATTATTATATATACTGTATATACAGTGGGGAAACAAAGTATTTAGTCAGCCACTGATTGTGCAAGTTCTCCGACTTAGAAAGATGAGAGGTCTATAATTTTCATCATAGGTACACTTCAACCATGAGAGACAAAATGAGAAAAAAATCCAGGAAATTACATTGTAGGATTTTATAGAATTGAATTGTAAATGATGGTAGAAAATAAGTATTTGGTCACCCACAAACAAGCAAGATTTCTGGCTCTCACAGACCTGTAACTCCTTCTTTAAGAAGCTCTTCTGTCCTCCACTCGTTACTTGTATTAATGGGACCTGTTTGACCTCGTTATCTGTATAAAAGACACCTCTCTCTGTATATACAGACCTCTCTCATCTTTCTAAGTCGGAGAACTTGCTCAATCAGTGGCTGACTAACTACTTTTTTGCCCCACTGTATATACAGTATATATAATAATGGTGACCAATATACAGTATTTATGGTATGTACATGCATGTTATATGTCATTAAATTTGTAGTACTTCCAGAAATCCAGTCACATTCTTAATGAACTATAACAAACAACACATATACTTTTCTATAAGCAGTACCTTTTTGACAAGGATGGTGAGCCCTTGATATTTAAATGGTTTGGAGAACTCTATATACTGGGCTCGTTCATTGTTGATTGTGAGTGGAGCCACAATCATGTCCGCCAGGCCACCCAGCAGCTCTCCCATCATGCCGTTCCACTCCTTCTTGTTGCTGTTATTCACCTAATCACATGAGGGAAGCGATAGGTCACGCCCGAGACATCCCCAGCACCGTCAGCCAGTCGTAATTACATCTGTGAACAATGGCTCTGCAACGCGTAAACGTCCAGACATTTTATGGCTCTCTAGCCCTTGACTTTGGAAAGAGGGAAAAAGCAAATCTGGGGCCAGAACAAATCAATAAAGCAGCTGTATAACTTACACGCTCCTGAGTGCCAAATTTCCCGTCAGCGACCAGATGCACTTCGTAGGTGAAGTTCATCGTCATTGCCAACTTGATCAAGAGGTCAATGCAGAATCCATAGCAGCACTGAGGCACTATGGGACGACCTGTAAATGCAAATGACAGACCATTAACTGTAGTGATCTGATAGAATTAGTAATTCAGGCTTTGGGTGCAAATGTCTGGGCACCCTGGTGGGGATGTAGCTCAGTGGTAGAGCGTGTGCTTCGCATGTATGAGGTCCTGGGTTCAATCCCCAGTGTCTCCTAATCATTAGACTTAGTTTGTTGGGAAACTTTCCAGATGGCCACCTAGTAGTTTTTCAGTACAGTAGTACCTCGCTTCTCGACCAACTTGTCTCCGTTCTTGTCATTTGCGCGGTACTCTGCGCACTTTTATGAATCGTTTCAGCCGAAACTCGAAACTCGATTCACAGTTCATGAGTCACGATTCTGTACACAGTCATTCAGGTTCACAATAGCCCTCAGAGAAGATCTCCGCTATTTTACTGAGTTGTTCTTTATTTTTATATCTACAGTACAGTATTCTCAGTGCAAATAAGTCCATGGGTCCTAAAAAAGTTAGTTTATAAGAGCCAACCAAAAACAAAACAGTAATTGAATGCTCCAGAACACAGGTCGCAGTTAGCTTAGCAGCTATTCTTCACCAATGGAGTAAGTGCTTTGCTTTTACTTTTCACTTTCAATCCAATTCTCACTAAATTCCATGAGATTTTTCAACGCTTTATTATAAAATAAGCTTTTTTTAAACATTAACTTACTTACCATTACTTATCATAGTATCCTTTCCATATCTCCACTATAATACAGTATAAACTGCTCTACCAAACACTTAATTCAACTCTTGTTATACTCCATTAATTCATATAATGCCTTATACAGGGTGGATTTTCTGATGGTCTGGATCGGATTAATTCAGTTTACATTATTCCTTAGGGGAAAAATTTGCTCAGTGCTCATCATTTTCGGTTCTCGACAAGTCTTCTGGAATGAATTAACCACATGAACCGAGGTACCACTGTACCCTTAACACAAGTGGCCCAACATTTGCCTCTCTCTGAGCAACTTACCAAAGATGACATGATGCATGAAAGATGCATGAAACCAAGCATAAAACCTGCGCAAGACTCAAACGTTACCTGGAATGGTTTCGTTGGGGCCAGTACAAATGACTTTTTTGATCAGGACCCCGTTCACTGTGTACTCCTCTTTACACGTTCCGTCTCGCAGGGTTGGTTTCACGTACACAAAGGGCTCTTGATGAATGGTGACAATCTGCCAACACACCAAAGGTGATTAATTTTGCCACGATAAACGAGAGATGCACAAAAAACCTGTGGAGGCATGAACCAATAAACACCTTCAATCTTGTGGACATCTGGTATCCTCGTGGCTTTTCAGTCTCTCCTCCTGGCCAAATGATCTTCCTCTGTGTGTTCATCACAACCTGTAAGTTGATGGGGCAAATTAGCATTTTATTTAAGCACGTGCTTAACACAGTAGACTCGGATGTTTGACCTTTGGGAAACTTGACATCCCTGCTAAAAAAATGATATGTTTTTGCTGATATTTTTGACCAACATGCCAGTGTACAAAACATAACATATGCTGATCTTTGCTGGTTGTATTTACAGTGGTGCTAGAAAGTTTGTGAACCCTTTAGAAATTTCTGTATTTCTGCATAAATATGACCTAAAACATCATCAGATTTTCACACAAGTCCTAAAAGTAGATAAAGAGAACCCAGTTAAACAAATGAGAAAAATATTATACTTGGTCATTTATTTGTTGAGGAAAAATGATCCAATATTATATATTAGTGAGTGGCAAAAGTATGTGAACCTTTGCCTTTCAGTATCTGGTGTGACCCCCCTGTGCAGCAATAACTGTAACTAAACGTTCCTGTAACTGTTGATCAGTCCTGCACACCGGCTTGGAGGAATTTTAGCCCATTCCTCCGTACAGAACAGCTTCAATTCTGGGATGTTGGTGGGTTTCCTCCACATTAAAACTGCTCACTTCGAGGTCCTTCCACAACATTTCGATTGGATTAAGGTCAGGACTTTGACTTGGCCATTCCAAAACATTAACTTTTTATTCTTCTTTGGTAGAACGACTTGTGTGCTTAGGGTCGTTGTCTTGCTGCATGACCCACCTTCTCTTGAGATTCAGGTCATGGACAGATGTCCTGACATTTTCCTTTAGAAATTCTCTGATATCATTCAGAATTCATTGTTCCATCAATGATGGCAAGCCGTCCTGCCCAGATGCAGCAAAACAGGGCCCCAAACCATGATACTACCACCACCATGTTTCACAAGATGGGGGATAAGGTTCTTATGCTGGAATGCAGTGTTTTTCCTTTCTCCAAACATAAACGCTTTTCTTTTTGACCAACAAATTCCATTTTTGGTCTCATTCATCCACAAAACATTCTTCCAATAGCCTTCTGGCTTGTCCACCTGATCTTCAGCCAAACTGCACACTGCAGACGAGCAGCAGTGTTCTTTTTGGAGAGCAGTGGCTTTCTCCTTGCAAACCCTGCCATGCACACCATTGTTGTTCAGTGTTCTTCTGATGGTGACGTCACAGCTGAACATTAACATTAGCCAATGTGAGAGAGGCCTTCCGTTGCTTAGGAAGTTACCCTGGGGTCCTTTGTGACCCTCACCAACTATTACACACCTTGCTCTTGGAGTGATCTTTGTTGGTCGACCACTCCTGGGGGGAGGGTAAACAATGGTCTGGAATTTCCTCCAGTTGTACACAATCTGTCTGACTGTGGATTGGTGGAGTCCAACTCTTAGAGATGGTTTTGTAACCTTTTCCAGCCTGATGAGCATCAACAACTGAGGTCCTCAGAAATCTCCTTTGTCCGTGCCATGATACACTTCCACAAACGTGTTGTGAGGAGCAGACTTTGATAGATCCCTGTTCTTTAAATAAAACAGGGTGCCACTCACAGACTTTTAAAGGTACTTTCCAGGTATGCCACCTGCAGTAATGTCTGCATTTCATACTCAGGTTCAGGGCCATTTTAAAAATGCCTGTTTCCATCAGATTCAGATGAACATTAATAAAAGATGCGCACAGCACACACTGAACTGGTATTTAAAAGGCCACAACTGGAAATCTTTTCTTCATTGTAGCTAAAATCTAGAAATTAGATAACCAGTCCAGTGTCAGAAAATCCTGCAAACACCCTAAAAATGTGTTCACCTACAAGATTAAGACTCAGGAATGCCAGCTACGATGTCGTATTTTTTGTTCACACTGTCATCAGGACACTTTCAAAGAGATCATTCCATACTTGCGAGCCATTGTAGAATCCCACTTGGACCAGTCGGGTTTTCTGGTAGTTGAGGATGCTGTAGTGGGCGAACCTCCTGTCCCCGTCGTCATTAAACTCTACGCGGCCTGTGAGACCATCTGGATACTTGGATGACATCAGTACCCTAACACATTGCAGGGGGTTGAATGAGAGCATGCATAAAACCCTTGCCCTGCCTCACCATATATAATAGTCAAGAGTAACACTGTGTAGCACTATACAGAACATATTACATTTAAAGAGGCTCTTGTGGTAAGTTCCTTTTTTTCTGAAGCTCTGTGATATTATTCTGACCAGTTCAGCCACGTCTATGTTTTTCTCTCTCCTCTCTCGAGAAAATTACAGAGAGAATTACCTCCTGTTATTCACTCAAATCAGTGGCGCTCTGATCATTTTAGTCCTGTCCGGATGCACATCTGTAATTTTACCTGCATATGCTGGATTGCATTTGGAAAGAAAAGGTCTTTGACCGCTGCTCCTCATTATAAGTAAGTCTTCTAGCATGCATCCTTCAAACACAACTCAGTAATCGACAGACCTCAGACAGACAGAACTACAGTGAACTAAGTAACCTTGGATTGTATTCCACCTCTGTCAATGTGAGGTTTGTCCATTAGAGAGCTGTGTTTCAGTTCATGGCACCATTGTAAGAAGGGCTTATTGTGCATTAAATCTCAGAACGTCCGACCTTCAAGCACAAAGAAAACGCCTCCTTATCAGGGAATTCCTACTTGAAAAGACTGCAGAACATTAAGTCATATCAGCCTGGCTGCTCACAGTCAGCAGTAATGTTTCTTATCAGCAGTAATTAATTTCTGAAATTTTTGCTTCTGACTAAGTGGCATACATAAAATACATGAACATACATTATGGGTTTTATTCCTACGACGTAGAAACAAACAAACGTAGAAACAAACATACAAAAATGCTTTTATGAAAACCTCCATTATTTTCTCACTGTAGCGCAAATGCACAGAGGTTGCTAATGACACAATTTCAAGCCCTGACCTCCCAATTCCATGGTAAGTCAAATATCCCATTAATTTGTGCAGGATGGAGTTGAGCTCCAACACATACGCAGTAATTAAAAGATTTACGTAGACAGGCGTTAAATATCTGATATGACTCTCTACTCCCTATATAGTACACTATATGTGACTTGGAATTACAGTAATGGTGTTTACCCCTTTATAGTGCACTGCACTTCAAAAAGGAAGCCAGTTTGACTTAACCATGGGGCTACATGGGGCTATTTCGGAATGACATAAATATTTTGGAATGTCGTTGTACTTTTTAAATTTGGATTGGATGACTAAGTCTGCCACTTAACACTGAGCATAGACCAAGTACTATAAAAACCAGGAGGAGAACTGAAGACTGTGGTAGGGACTGAGGGACTGTGGTAGCCTAGTGGTTAAGGTACTAAACTATATACCAGAAGAGCCAGGGTTCAAATCCCACCTCTACCAAGCTGCCACTATTGGGTGCTTGAGCAAGACCCTTAACCCACAATTGCTTGGATTGTAAGGCTGTATTAGTTGTAAGTCGCTCTGGGTAAGAGCGTCTGCTAAATGCTGTAAATGTAAGACTGTGGTTGCACTTTTTAGCCCTTTCCAATGAAGACAAGTCAAACTTCAATTTGCCAAGTAGGGGGCAAGTCAGCAATGTTTTCCTCATACAGTTTGCAAGAGTTCTATCGCTAAGGAGACTGTAAAATTGTTCCCCAACTAACAAATGAATCCAAATAAGGCCATTGATTGAGAACAGTACAAAGGTGAGACTGTGTGAATGTTACAGAAAAGCAGGGTTGAACAAAATGAACATGACGTGCTACCTCGGTTCTCAACCACCTCGGATCTTGTTGAATTCGGTTCTCAAAGCTTTTTGACTAGAAAATTTCTCGGTTCTCATCCTTTTCTCGGACCTCGGCACACTTGCTTAAACTTGTACGAGTCGAGCCACGTGACTTGTTTCAGCCAAAACTTGATTCATGATTCACAATTCAGTACACAGTGCTTCAGATTCACAACAGCTCTTGCTCAGTGAAGATCTCTGCTACTTTTATTGTGTTTTTCTTTATTTTGACATCTACAGTACTGTATTCTTAGTGCAAATAAGTTCAATGGGACCCAAAAATCTTAGTTATAAGAGTCAACCGAAACCAAAACATGAATGTTCCAGAACACAGGCTGCAGTTAGCTTAGCAGCTATGCTAGCGCCCTGAGTTCACTAATAGAGTAAGTGATTTGCTTTTACTTTTCACTTTCAATCTACTACTCACTAAATTACCTCATAAAATAAGCTTTGTGTTAATGATTTTGGCCAACTGTAGATTTACAGAAGTGTTAATGTAGGTGTTAATACGTAATCGGCTCCACTATGATAGAGTATAGACTACATTAAAGTCATCGGTTTATGACACATTTAACTTATGATGAATTTGTCCAAACATGTCCGCTTCCTAAATCAGGGAGCACCTGTACAATACAACTTCATTCCTTATGGGAGAAATTCGCTCGGTACTTGGTCGTTTTCGGTTCCTTCTGGAATGAATTAACAACGAGAACTGAGGTACAGCTCTCTATATATAGCTAGATAAGCATATATTGATTTGAGCATGTATGGTGAGTTGAGGTTACTTTTTGTTTTAAAAGAAAAGCCTCAGAACTTAGCTAAGCCAGTAAATATCATACACCAAGGCTGATATTTTTGGTTGGTGCAATACAGTGTACAGGCTTACTGTAGCAAACGATGCTTGCATCACCCTCAGGACATCATGATGCAAGAAACCTGCACACATTTGCACACCTACAGGCATGTTCTAGCACCAAACCATATGTTTTCAGTAATTTATTCACCTATCAAAATGCATCCTTAGTCAATATTTGCAGCTCAGTGTGAGTTCCAGCGATAATATATGGTAATGTATGAAAGTAGATGGACGATGGCAGCATGGTGGTCTCGGAGCACCTCACCGTTTGAACAGTGGGCCAGTCTTCCAGATGTTTGTATTGCCCACACATCCTCGAGGAGGCTCGGTGATGTTCTCCTTCTCAAAGAGCTCCTGGATGGACTGAGCCACCACGGCCACGGCATCGTAGATGTGCGCCGACTCGTTCTTGCCATTGATTAGCTGGAGGCCAAGCAAGCCTACCCAGTCGACAACATGAGACGGTGTTGGACACTGATACGTTTACAATTCAACACACTGTCATTAAAATAGAATTAATAAGAGTAACAAAATGCCAGACAGAAAGAACTGCATGAAGGCAGAGGAAGGGTCTGGATAGGGACTGTCTCACAGAGCCTGATGTCAGCTTGTAACAAGAATACATGTCTGGAGAACGTCTTTATAAGTTGGAAGTGTATTTACAGAGTGCAAATAAGACTAAAACCAGAGTTTCCCTCTAAAATCATCAATCAGTATCCTGTAGTCTTTGTATTTTAAGGCTTATTTATATTGCTACGCTAGCAATGTAGCTACACAGCAGACTTGTAATGTATTCTGGCTACCTTTCATGTACCCTGTCTTGCATCCATGGTAATCTGAGACATTTCGGATGTCACAAAATGCTGACAAGGCTTCCCAAGCAATTCCACTACGTACCATACTAAATAATTTAGAACAGTACCAGCGGTTGTGATTGAATCTGGCATCTTGTTTATTATGAACCGTTCAGGTCAAAGAACCATGTATAGTGTTAATGATGCTAATAGAATCACAGAGTTGACTCTTGGAACTGACTGATATGCATTCAGTCCCAAGAGTCATGGAGGCACTGAGTCTTGGTCCTGCCTTTCTTCTTCAAGGGAGTTTTTCCTTGCCACTGTCACCCCAGGCTTGCTAAATTTGGGATTGGTCTTATGATTGAGAAGATCTAGAATCTAAAATTGTAAAGCCACTTTGAGACAATGTAAATCGTCTTGTAGTCAATGTAAATGTAGTTACCTTTGTAAAAAAGCACTATATAAATAAATCTGGCTTGACTTGTTGAAATCTCATGTTTTCGGAAATTGGCAGCCCACAAAAATGGCTAGGTTGTCAGATTTAAGAGTTTGTGGGTTGGTGTCTTCTTAAGATACTCAACTAGTTTTACGTATGACGCGCCCTTTAAGTCAAGTTCCTTCCCATGGTTCTGCAGACATGTATTCTTATTTTGAGATCACATCTGGCTCTGGGAGCCCAGGACAGGGTGAGCATTGAAGCACACTGATGTGAAGACTGATGCGTAAAGAAGCTGGGACAGAAAGAAAAAGCGAGTGTAGCTTACCATCGTATTCCCACTTCAAAGTGGAGGTAGCAAAGCACCACTTACAAATAAACTCAAACGGTAACAATGCACGCATATTCAAACCAACATGGATTACCACAACTCTCTATTGCATCATTTGTAGTCTACTGAAAGAAAGGACACACACTTAAAAGATGAGCACAAATTAAGCATTAGACAGAGAGCACGGTACAATGAGCAGATCATCACCGTGTTTCAAACCTTTAAACATCTGCATGTTTAAACATTTAAACACTCCAACTACGCCACAGACACTGGTTCGCTGATATGGATTGCAAAGTGTAGTCATATCCAAAGCCAATCTGTCACAGTCTATGTGAGAACTGCTGGGAGGGGATGGAGTGACGGACAAGTACATACCATCTGGAGCTTCACTCAGTGCTTTACCAGACATCTCCCTTTCTCCAACCAGCCACACATAACCAGAGCCTGTCATGTTGAGCTGGCGTGCCGCTTTGTAAATGGCTGCCGCTTCATCTTCGCTGCGATTGGACAGACACAGAGAAATGAATTCCTCCCATATCGAGGCCCGAAGGCGCCTCCTCTCACACTCACAGTTTGTCATTTCGTGTGAATCTCCTACTGATACCAAATGGATGTCAGATGGTAGCGCTGAATAACACAGATGGTAAACGCGCTGTTTCGTAGTGTGAAGGCATCTCAGCCAGATCACTGGCATTTCAAGTGCCAATGAGCTCACAAAGAAGTCTAGTAATGAAAATAGAATTCAAATGGTGACAAGCGTGATTTATTCACGAGAGGACTAGTAGTGATAAAATGTACAGCATTTAGCGAACAGAGTGATTCAGAGTGAATATTATACACTGCCTGGCTAAGAAAAGGTCAAAACTACAGGATTACAGAACGCATTCGCTGTTTCCACAAGCTTCTGCAATGTCACAACATTTATTTCTGTCCAGAGTTGCATTCATTTTCCCCAAGATCTTGTACTGATGGTCGGAGATTTGTTCCACTGCACAAAGTCTCCTCCAGCACATCCCAAATATTCTCAATGGGGTTCAGCTCTGGACTCTGTGGTGGCCAATCCATGTGTGATAATGATGTCTCATGCTCCCTGAACCACTCTTTCTCAATTTGACCCTTCTGAGACAGATTAACATATTTTCCACGACCACAGGATGTCTTTCCACATGGTTGTTTAACAAATGAGAAGCTACTCCCTGCATCAGTTAGGGTTAAATAACTTGTTGCCAGCTGAAACATAATCACCCATGCAGTAATTATCCAATGGGAGGCTCTTTTTTAGCTGTTTAACTATTTGCTTAGTTAAATCCAGGTGGTGACCTTTTTTTTTTGGCCAGGCAGTGTATAATGACTGATATAATTCAAGCAGTAGTAGTTTGGCTGAGCCAAGAAATGAACTCACAGCCATCTGCTCAGTAGTCCAGTACATTAGTATTTTATATATTATATATTATATCTACAGTGGAACCTCTGAATATGAATGCTTCTTTATTCAACCAATTCAGCCATCAAAAATTCTGACAAAAATTCTGACTTCAAACGCTGGTAAAACCTGTATGCTTATGTCACAACCTCAGGGTGTGTCTGAAATTGTCATTGATCATTACCTAGACTGTTCTATCGAGAACACGTTCATTCACTTGATTTCAGACACACCCTCAGTCTCACCCAGTCCCAGTGATAAGACGTGCCGGAAATGCTTTGTTTTTTAATTCTACTTTGTGTGTGTTTAGCATATGTTGCCCTAAATTAATCATGGCCTATAAGAAGGTTAGAGGCTCACATCCCTTCAGTCCTTTTGGAAGAGGACTCCCGTTCCAACCACTAAGCTTTCCATCCAGTTCCAGTATGCCATTAACTCACCTCGTGACACTTAAGGTGCTGTTGATTTTCATTTTGTTAGGAGTCGCACTGAGCCCCGTCTTATGACGTTTGAGGGCAGCGTCGACTCAAGTGCTGGTCTGGGTATGCTCAGGGGGTGGGGGGGTGATCATGCATGCTCGAACGCTTGTTGGTGTTGATTGCACGATTGGCGACACCTGCTGGCTCGTGTATGTAAGTGCACTATTGAGCTCCGTTAGGTGGCACGTCATTGACATCGGGACGTCGTCCGTCTCGATTTTGGTGCGTATTAGGGAAAGCTAGTAGCTGGCAATTTGTAGCTCGCCAACAATTGGTGGTCAGGAGGCTGCTTGTAACTGGTAGGGCATAGACTATAGAGCAGGGAAAGTATCCGGCCTTCGTTTCGGTGTTGGCCTACTGGCTGCGTCGACGCCTTCTCCCTTGCATGTCTTCATCTTTTGGGCTTTATCAAGCCACCTCTCCCTCTTCGCGATCGGGGGAAGTAGCGCTCCCCAATGCGATCACGCTTTTTGAAAGGACGCCGTGCTGCTCGTTAATCCACCTCGTCCTTTTCGTTTCCGCGTCCGAATCACATTCTATATGGCGTGGGAGTCACTGTGATTGGCTTTCATGACGCTACGCGTGGGTACCGGCGCTCTGCGCAAGCACGAACCCGTAACGCTAGTTACGTAGCAGAGCTACACCATAAGCGTACCTCATCATAATGGCACTGAGTGCGTTTGTTTCTTTTTCTTCAGTGGTTGAGTGGCGCATTTGGTTTACACAGCGGTAACTGATGTTTCCGCCCAGGGTTCAATCCTCAGCCACTGCATTTGTTGTTTTATTTATTTAGATTTTAGTTCACCATTTTCACCTGGACCTAACTGCAATTGGGTCCATAAAATCCGTTTTGTCTTTATTTCACGATTCACCTGTTTTTATAATGGCAAATCGTACCACATTTCTAAATTTCTTGTTCATTTCATATGTGCAATGATTTGAATGGGTTTTTTCCAGGTGGCACAGTGGTGCAGTGGCTAGCACTAAGTATACGTAATTCGTAATTACATACGAAATTCGCAATTACATATGAATGTAGACGTTAAAAAACAATCAGCTGGGGGTCAGGAACGGATTAATCCTATTTACTTGGCTTCTCATGGGGAAATTTGATTTAGACTTAGAACAAATCGGAATTCGAATGGCCTTTTGGAACAACTATGTTCAAGTTCTGAGGTTCCACTGTACATATATATACACACAATACTGTCCAAAGGTTTTAGGCCACCATTAGATTTGATGTTTTATCAATGGTATAATAACCATATATAACATATTGTTGAGGAGTGGACCCAAAATGATTGTGTATTAACTCAACAACACAAATTCCTGTTTTACATTTTTTTAACATTTGTAAACATCTGTAAGAAAATACTCAAATTACTATCCATAATGGCCCTTGAGTGGCACCCTACCACCACGGTGACCTATGTTCGAGTCACAGTGGTGCCTTCTGGTTGGGTCACACACAGACAAGCACGATTGACCAAGCATGAGGGAAAAGATCATCCCAGGGGCCGCCACAGCAAACCCTGCCAGCTCTGTAATAGACTAGTGTCCCATCCAGGTCACATTTACGCCTGCTTCCTGTGAAGTTGAGGATTAGCACCAACCCTTTCTCAAACGGGACTAGGAAAAGCGGGGTTATATAATCACAGAGGTGTTATGAAGGTTAAATACACTACAAGGTCAAGTACACTACACGTCTGTGGAAATCCCTTCCTGGCTAATAAGTTCATAATATGAAACATACATGCATGGACTCTCTATTGTTAGTAGAATGGGTTGTACCTATTCAGTTCATCAACTGCCCCGCTCTCCTAAAACAACTCTGCCTGTTTAGTGCATGCATCACAATATCTTTCCCTATTATCCAGCTACATACATGTAGAAGAAGGTTGTTACTGTAGCAGAGTGGATGAGCTCACCTGGCAGACAGGATGATGACTCTAGCCTCCAGCTCTCTGGCTTCCTGGAGCAGTGCAGTCAGATTTGTGTCTTGGCTGAACAAGAGCACTTTCTCTGCCTGGGATTAGGACACAACATTAGTCAAGAAGTTGACTCATTTCAACTCTGAACCATGCTCTTTCAGCGCTCTCACTTTTTTCTCTCAATTTTTTCGGAGAGACCGGGAAAAAATGGAGTAAAAAAAGTTTTCCGTGACAATTTGCTTGAACTTAAAAAAGTAAGCTTGAAGGAGGAAAAAAGTTTCGCATTGTTTCGCATGCAAACTTAAGGGAAACAAGACTCCAAGGAACAGCGTGCATGTTAGAGGAAAAGGGAGAAGAAGACTGATGCAACCGGAAATCAAAAAACCAGGTGGAGGAAAGGGAGCAGGGTGGTGGTGGTGGCTTCTTTCCCAAACGTAAAAAGGCAATAATGCTGCAGAAAGGTGGGAGTAACATCTGGATTGTGCCTGTCCCACATGACCAGATCTCCACGCACTGTGTCAAAAGAATAGACTTGCAAATCTTGCTGGCTTCAAGTACATGCATTCGTTTACACAAAAATAAAAAATAGTGGGAGGTAAAAGGGGGCGATTGTTTCGTTGAAATTATGCCTTTCAAAAGAAAAAGATAACCCATTCTCGATTGAAATCATAAAAAAATCCAAACATAAATAGACGTGCTAGCAGGATAAAGATTCTCTGGAATCTGGTGGCTGAATTGTTTTCTTTTTTTTTTTTTCTTTTTTTTTTTGGACTGGTGTCTAGTTGCTACGTTCAGATAATTGTTGGGCGGCGTGCATTGACCATGCAAATATACCTTGGGTCCTCGCTTGTTGTCATAGGACAGTTGGTCGAGGTTTTCATAGTTCCTGTTTTTACTCTGATGAATAATGTGCACAGAGAAAATATGCAGAGACAGAAGAATATTATAAACAGGTATAAATGGTGTGCAGTAAAGCATTCCAACAAAATCTCCACTTTTCTGCTTCAAACTGGGAAACTAACCCTGGGGCTTGCAAAAATATCAACCATGAGTACAGTCTTGTCTAACTATATTGGAACGCCTGCTCAAATGATAGGGGTCTCAAAGAACAAACTTAACTATGACATTTCTGCCTTACCGAGTCAATGACGAAACCATGAAGTAAGACCAGCAACTGTACAGACTGCTGCCCAAGCTTCAAGGGTTCCAGTGGACCAGTCTGGACCAGTCTTGGTACACAAGTGCCAAGAATCCTACATTGCTGGACTGTACGTGGTACTGGGGAACCTCTTGGACACAATTGTGGCAGGAACTTAAACATAACTCACACAGCTCCCTTTGCAGCACCAAGGGCGGGATACGAACCCATTGAGGTCTGTCATCTATTGAGGTTGAGGTTCCTGTCTCTGGGCAAACATTCAGTTATGCCACAGAACCTCTACGGTCACTAGAAGTCCAGATAATCCAGTGGATGGTTACTGTTCACAGATTCGGACCAAAAGTTTGGGTTATAGTGCTCCACCCAGTTTCTGCTCTACTTCTGATTTATCTCCCAGTTTCACCAGGGATGGGTTCCCGAGTCTCGGCACTCTTCTTAGCGGGGTTGGGGTTTGTATTTGTCAAATGTCCACACTTCAGCTCACAAAAGCAAAGCCTTTCATTGCCTATGGAAACAGACATACGTCCTAGCCTAGAGAGAAAATGTGGAGTGTGTCATCGAGATAAACCACATTTATCAGCGATGCACACACTTAATCTAGTGCACTCTTGACAGCTCTGAGCATCCATCTCTCTCCTGTAGCTGTCCTGCGTATTAATGCGCCGGGAAATAAATGGAAAATCGAGCAACACAGTGCGAGCTGCAGCTGTGCTGACAGTCTACTGCAGTTCATTTGCAGCTTATCACCAGTGGAGCATATGCACGAAGCCAAACGGCAGGTTTATTTCGAGCGAGTGATAATGACTGTTAGGCATAAGTGTTGATTAATGTCATTTCTGCTTGAAGCTTTAAAGGTTTAACTTTTTAAGTACATAACCTTGTAATAAACATGACATAACACAAGCTAGTTAAATTCGTATATGCATATGCTTGGTGTATAAAAGCGTCTTGTAACCATTTTGGGTATGTGTTGTGAAAGGTTTGAGCCACTGTGTGATATGTGTTAACTTACTTATTTGTAACAAGCTATAAATGCCGTTTGTAGATGGATTTGCCTCTTATATTGTAAGTGCTTTGTTTGTCCCCCCCATACCTCTATATACTCTCTCTCTAACCTATAAAAATGTAAACTTATTCACCATCAAACAAGTGTCAGGTGTATTCTAAAATGATCATGGGTTAAACTGGGCCAGAACTAATCAGTTCAGTGTTCTAGCACCCTAAGTAATTCAGGAGGAATTTAAAAAACAAGATTGTTTCATCTTGCATCATATGTGACAACACCACCTACTTTATACGTAGCAGGGTAATGATCCAGTGAGAAACATGCAAGATCTTACTTGAAACAACAGCGCTGTTAACAATCTCCTTGATTATGTGATATTAGTGCGGCAATCAGTTGATTATCCAGCTAGGTAGATCTGCGTCTACTTTGGCAACTCTTATCAAGTACAGTGGTGCTTGAAAGTTTGTGAATCCTTTAGAATTTTCTATATTTCTGCATAAATATGACCTAAAACATCATCAGATTTTCACACAAGTCGTAAAAGTAGATAAAGAGAACCCAGTTTTACAAATGAGACAAAAATATTATACTTGGTCATTTATTTATTGAGGAAAATGACCCAATATTACATATTAGTGAGTGGCAAATGTATGTGGACCTCTGGGATTAGCAGTTAATCTGAAGGTGAAATTAGAGTCGGGTGTTTTCAATCAATGGGATGACAATCAGGTGTGAGTAGGCACCCTGTTTTATTTAAAGAACAGAGATCTATCAAAGTCTGCTCTTCACAACACGTTTGAGGAAGTGTATCATGGCATGAACAAAGGAGATTTCTGAGGACTCAGAAAAAAAGTTGTTGATGCTCATCAAGCTGGAAAAGGTTACAAAACCATCTCTAAAGAGTTTGAATTCCACCAATCCACAGTCAGACAGATTGTGTACAAATGGAGAAAATTCAAGACCATTGTTACCTTCCCCAGGAGTGGTCGACCAACAAAGATCACTCCAAGAGCAAGGTGTGTAATAGTTGATGAGGTCACAAAGGACCCCAGGGTAACTTCTAAGCAACTGAAGGCTAATGTTAATGTCACATTGGCTAATGTTAATGTTCATGAGTCCACCATCAGAAGAACACTGAACAACAATGGTGTGCATGGCAGGGTTGCAAGGAGAAAGCCACTGCTATCCAAAAAGAACATTGCTGCTCGTCTGCAGTTTGCTAAATATCACGTGGATCAGCCAGAAGGCTATTGGAAGAATGTTTTGTCGACAGATGGACTTTGTGAACTTTGTGAACTTTTTGCTTTTAAAGAAAAGCGTTATGTTTGGAGAAAGGAAAACACTGCATTCCAGCATAAGAACCTTATCCCATCTGTGAAACATGGTGGTGGTAGTATCATGGTTTGGGCCTGTTTTGCTGCATCTGGACCAGGACGGCTTGTCAACATTGATGGAACAATGAGTTCTGAGTTATATCAGGAAAATGTCAGGACATCTGTCCATGAACTGAATCTCAAGAGAAGGTGGGTCATGCAGCAAGACGACGACCCTAAGCACACAAGTCGTTCTACCAAAGAATGGTTAAAGAAGAATGAAGTTCATGTTTTGGAATGGTCAATTCAAAGTCCTGACCTTAATCTAATAGAAATGTTGTGGAAGGACCTGAAGTGAGCAGCTAATGTGAGGAAACCCACCAACATCCCAGAGCTGAAGCTGTTCTGTACGGAGGAATGGGCTAAAATTCCTCCAAGCCGGTGTGCAGGACTGATCAACAGTTACAGGAAACGTTTAGTTGCAGTTATTGCTACACAGGTGGGTCACACCAGATACTGAAAGCAAAGGGTCACATACTTTTGTCACTCAGTAATATTGGATAATTTTCCTCAATGAATAAATGACCAAGTTTTTTTCTTTATCTACTTTTAGGACTTGTGTGAAAATCTGATGATGTTTTTTTTAGGTCATATTTATGCAGAAATATAGAAAATTCTAAAGGATTCACAAACTTTCAAGCACCACTGTATGTAAGCTTTAATTTACCTCCCATGTTCCAATCACTTTAGTTATAGTGAGTATACTGTCAGGGGCTCCATCGGTCCCGCTTTACTGGGGTAAATTTTATGTACCAATGAAATCATGGTGGTAAAAAGTCTATGTTATCCTGGATTGCTGAGCAGAACTACAGCACATGCTACACATATTCACTATAGGCACTGTGTTTCTTATAATGCACTAACATCTTTCCAAAAGCTTGAGTGGCTAAGGCTTTCCACCCAATCCAGTTTCTTTCGGTTTAATGGACATCCGGAACTATTGAGAAGAAAGACGACCACACTGTAGGCAAAATAATGATAGCTCATAGCCATGCGTTTTGGCTAGTCTACCAAAAGTACATATTAGACCACTACGGAAAATGCATTAAACTTGCAAAGGAATCAGTTATGTTAGCATGAACAAAATGTATGCAATTGATAAAAATTATGTTGTGTCCATTTGTTTCAATTCTTATCAATGGCGGAGCTGATGTTGTACTGGAAGGTGAACCACCTGTCCAAAGCACTGCAAGGTTTCCTCAAAGACGTGGCGGTACTTTGCAGTATGAAGTTTCCTGACCAATTGCCCATTTCCCACTGAAGACAAACATAACGTTGCCGCCACCATGCTTCACAGTAGGTATGGTTTGTTTTGGGTGGTGCCCTGTGTTTGTTTTTGGCCAAACGCAATGCATGGATTTCAAACAAGACTCACTTTGACACTTCTTTCATGCCATACTGCCATACAGACCAGCTTATGTGCAGCTTGTAGGATTGCTGTCACATGGCCATACTGAACGATAAACCATAAAGACTTGGTTGCTCTCCTGGTCAATATTGTATTGAGTCAGTAATCCAGATTGGAGAGACAGACCAATATAGGCAAGGTGTTTGTAATGCCATACACTTTCCACTTCTTTTTAATGCTCTGAATGGTACTCCAAAGGATAGTTACTTTGTATGCTTGTCCTAAAATTCACTGGAGAGATTTGGGCATTTCAGTAGACTGCAGCATTTAAAACAAGCTAGGCTTGAGGCTGCCATTTAAAAATGACATTACAATGACACTGAGGTTGTTCTAAATATAAGTATGGAGAAACAATATAAGCCTACTGTGTTTGACGCTCCAAATTCATTTCTGAAGCAGCACAACTCTAAGCAGGTTGTATATCTACATGACTGCGCTATAACTCGACAGGAAAATAATCTAGAACAATAATCCTCAGTTAGAGCCTGTAAGGCAGCAGACATCCAGCCATTACTTTTCACAACACTCAGCGCTCCAGGGAAAACATCTCCCACACGTGTCACCCACAGCCTCGGCTCACGCTGTAATTAAATACTCCTGCTATTGATTTTTTGCACAGCCCCAGGTTAAGTCCCTCATTTTGCTCCTTGTTGTGGATTGAGAGACACTGAGGAGAATTTGACTATGGCAAAAAGCAATGTGAGATGAGTAGAGAAAGTACAAAGTTTTGCAGATAAACCACTTAAGACGCTGTTGATGCCTCTGGCATAAACAATGTTAGCCAACAGAAAGAAATGCGTTTACACAACAGAAAAAGGAAACAGTTAACATACATAGACGACCTCTCAGGTGCCAGTTAGAGGAACACAGAGACACCTTCGCACTTTGGGGGGCGGGTATCTCACCTTTGTCTCCCTCTCTTCCAGGAGTGTCTCCAGCCGTTTCTGTGCCGCGCGGCCCTCGTGATCGTCGCTGACAATCAGGATGATGTGGTTCCAGCGGAACTCGCGCATCATGTCGAACCACACCTGGGCCTGGTGGGAATAGGGCGGCACCGTGCGCAGGAATGACAGGTGGATGCTCTGAAAGCAGAAGAACATTTTGTTGTACTATTATACTGTATAATATCTAGGCTCACATTTTCCTTTAATATTTAAGACGTTTTAAGTAGGAGATCCTGCCACCTGAAAGTAAAAGAGTAAGAGCTCTATGCCAGTATTTACAGCCCCAAATCAGAAAAAGTTGGGACGGTATGGAAAATGCAGTGTTCCTGACATTTACTTTGATTTGTATTTAATTGCAGACAGTATGAACCTGATATGTCATGTTTTGTCTGCTCACCTTCATTTAATTTGTTAATATACAGTGGTATCTCGGTTCTCGAAGTATTTTGACTAGAAATAATTGTCTCTGTTCTCGTCGTTTGCTCGGTACTCATTTGCGCACTTGCTGAAACTTGTACGAGTCAAGCGACGTGACTCATTTCAGCTGAAACTCGATTCATGATTTATGATTCACGATTCAGTACACAGTGATTCACTGATTCAGAGTCACAATAGCCCTCGGATTTTATACACTGACAGTACTGTATCCCTAGTGCAAATAAGTCTCCATGGGTTCCTTATAAGAACCAACTGATCAGGAACTGAATGCTCCAAAACACAGGCTGCAGTTAGCAGCTATGTTAGTGCCCAGAGTTCATCAATAGAGTAAGTGTTTTGCTTTCACTTTTCACTTTCAATCCATGACTCACTAAGTTACATGACATTTTTCATCACTTTGTCAGAGAATAAACTTTGTGTTAATGATTTTGGCCAACTTTAGGTTAATGTAAGTGTTTTAAACATTAACTTACTTATCATTACTTAGCATAGGCTCCGATATGATACAGTATAGACCGCTCTACCAAACACTCATTAAATTCATCACATTTCATTTATTAAGGATTTGTTGGAACATATCTCCATCATAAATCAGGGAGCACCTGTACAATACAACTCCATTAATCCATATAATGCCTTATACAGTTTGGATTTTCTGGGGGTCTGGAACGGATTCATTTAGTTCCTTAAGGGAATTATTCCTTATGGGACAAATTTGCTCATCATTTTTGTTTCTCGACAAGCCTTCTGGAACGAATTAATGGTGAGAACTGAGGTGCCTCTGTACATCTGCATGTCAGGCCTGCAACACATTCCAAAAAAGACACATTCCAAACACGTTTATTTTTTATTTGTAATTTCCATACTTTTTCCATACATTCCCAACTTTTTCTGACTTGGGGTTGTACATCAGTCTCACGCTTCGCTGTGCTGAGCCACCCTGGTTCTTATGCCACATGTGGGGAGGCTTGTGTTAATGAGGAGTTTTTTTGGAAGGGGAGCAGCCAAGAAACCCATTTTTTGGAAGGGGAGCAAGGTAAAAGGCTAAGATATGCTAAAGCTCACAAACACTGGAATGAAGATCAGTAAAAAAAAGTATTACAACTCCAAGTTTGAAATTTTTGGGTCCAGTCATTGACCATATTTGATACATTGCTAACAACAAATCTAATGGTGGCCTAAGACTTTTGCACAGTACTGTATGCTGACTGGATTTGCTCTATTAAGCCTTGGCTGTAAAAAAACAGAATACTTTTAAATGCCAAACTTTTATTCAGGCACAATAATGACTGTATTGCTCACCTTGTCTGAATAAATGGACATGCGGGTGGTGAGCCCCACCACAGGTATGCGGTAGAATCCAGCTGTGTAGGACACAGGCGTCGGGGTCAGGTGATCATTGGACTGGGGTGGATGACTCACCAGAATGGCATAGACCTGTGAAGAAAGGAAAAAATGAAAGGACATTAATGTAGATAGCATAGAGACAATCTGACTATATAGTTTATAGCTTTATCACTTTATATAGTAGTTCATAGCTATGCTATTATAACCTACAGTTCTACAATAACTCTACAATGAACAATGATTCTACCATGGTTTTACTATGGTGTTTTATCTTAATGTTTTATAGAACATATATCAATATTTATTTTAGATTTAGTCATAATACTACACAGTTTTCTATGGTTTATTATGAAAGTTATCGTCTTGACCTTGACATTACTATGGAAATACTGCACCATGCATTACACAGACTCAGCCCTCATCCCGATTAGCTCTGAGTGATTTACAATTAGAAATTAATTTCACTAGCCACAGTAGATTTGGGGCTTCACATGCATGCACATTGGTGGTAAGTGGAGGTAAACCAATGCCCCAAATTGTGTATAAAATGAAATCCAATACAGACCCTGAAAATCAGTTTGCAAATTTACACTTACCGTTTGTAAGCATACAATCAGCATTAATATGCAGTACAGTACAAAGTACTACATCTCTAATGCAGCCATTTAAAGTCCGAATTATGTTCTGTGAAACAGGACATTGACTGAAATGGTGGTTACATGTTACACTATGTTACATAGTACTTAATATACTTTGCACACAGTGTTTTATTTTAAGCAATGCTACTAATTCAGGCACAATACGAAAACATTTAGTACAGTACTCTACAGTAATGCAGTAATTCTTATCTATGTACCTTTTATAAATCTTGAAACACCCAAAACGAAACAAAAAAGAAAGTAGAACGATATTGCAACGTTCATGTAATGCCTTTCCGGACTGCAATTCTCATTTCTGTCAGCAGGTGTCGCAAGGGTTCACTCGTACTGTCATTCAGACATGAATTCGATGCATATAAGGCTGATTCTTATTTCCTATTATAATTCTAATGACCTTGGCCATTAAGCAGTAATGCTGATCGGATGGATGTTAAACGGTGCATTCCTCTACAATCTAGTGGTTAAAGTACTGCACTGTGGACCAGAGGGTCCAGGGTTCATATCCCACCTCTGCCAAGTAGTTGGGTCCTTGAGCAAGGCCCTAAACCCACAGTTGCTCACATTGTAAGACCATCATTGTAATCATTTGTATAAAAAAATACCTCACACAATACAGTGGAATCTCTGAACTCAAACTTTGGTTCCGAAAGGCCATTTGAATTCAGATTCGAATGACCCTGAGGCTGGGTCACATGCGTTCAGGTTTTAACGATGGTCGAAGTCAGAATTTTTGTTTGACCTTTGGGGCAAAAACATATTCCAAACGGACTGTTTGATTGGTTGAACGTAGAAGTGTTCAAATTCCAAGGTTCATTGTAGCTTTATTAGAAGGTAACTGCATTGTAATTGCAGTGTGCAGTCAAAGGTGTTCAATGGAGGAAAAGTGTCAGGAAACTTATGCACAACGCCCATTTGCACTTGGTTCCACGTGGAGTGTCTGCAGTGGTAGATTTGTTGTTGAATAATGTATGTATGTGCAGTTGTGTGTCTGAGACACAACTGGTATGTTAATCCTCTCTGATGTGTTGGAATCTGCAATCTCTCCCTCCCTCTAGCTCAATCTCTCTCTCTCTCTCTCTCTCTCTCTCTCTCCACCAGAACAAAGCAGCTGTTATCCCGAGGGCTGGCGCCATGTTGGCCTCATTTTACTTATTCAGTTAATAGACAAGTCGAGTCTCATGGTGCTCATGGTGGTCACTTTTGGTAGAACAGATATTGGAATTAATATTTGATGACCAGCGACGAGACAGGGCATGTCTTGAAAATACTCATCACCAACCTGAACCCAACTAATGAAGTGCAATAAAAACCATAATAAATTATCATTAAACCTTCAGTGAGATATAAATTAGACTGAAAATGAAATAAACATTTGCACTCTGCTTTATAGACCATTATAACTATGTCAGTGTCTCAGTCCGGATACCACTGCACTATATAGTGACAGTTCACAAATGTGTCAAAACAATGGGACACCCTTTGTAGCTATGGTAACCTGTAATGATGTCATACTATTTAATCAAAATATGCAGTAACGAGTGGAGCGAGGGTGTGAATAGACCAACAAATCATGGCAAATTGTTGAATACACTGCCTAAATAAACTGAAAACAGCTTAAACACATTGTTCGAATAATATACAGTGACTGAAAACATGATGAAATTGTGGATTCAACGCTATTTATTGCTGCAGAAATAATGTAATATAACAAATAAAGACATCATTCTGCCCACATTCTTGCCCCTGTTTTTCCTGGTCCTAGTCACAGGGGATGTGGCGCCCGTCTCTGGAAAACACAGAGTTCAGGCATAATGATCTCCCAACAGAGCCTTTTCCTCAGACACAGCCAACTGTGTCTGCATGTCATGTTCGTCCTGGCCTGAGGGTACCACCAGGACTGGAACCCGCGTCCCTGTGGCACTGAGCTAGACATATTAGACAACTGTACCAGCCGAGCACCATAAACGCAGGCATTTCTACAGGATTAAGTGAACAACTGATAAATATTTGCTCGAGATCTGTTTGCTTTCAGAAGTATAAACAACATCCAAACCTCCATACTCGTGTTCAGGGAGATGTGTCATTTTAACTGTGCTAAAAATGTACCCTTGAAAGTACAGTACTGCTACAGCACTGTGGTAGCCTAGCGGTTAAGGTACTGGACTATGGACCAAATGGTCCAGGGTTCAAATCCCACCTCTGCCAAGCTGCCACTGGTGGGTCCTTGAGTAACGCACTTAACAGACAATTGCTTTGATTGTAAGATTGAATTAATTGTAATTCACTCTGGATAAATGTACAGGAGTCGCTGGTTGTACCTTAACATCCAAATTTTTCCTAGTGATGTAGACCAGCATGCATCTGATTCACATTTCACTGTGTTTTGGGTGCATTAGTAGGGACACACATGCATTCTAAAAACAATCTATCCCTAATCAGCTCCAGTGTAGGTCTGGTAATATCTGATGTATCATTGGCAAACTGTGTATCACTGAGCATTGTGCTTTCATTTATAAGTATCTCTAGTTCTAGATTGGAACTCAGTGATCACTGTTGCTCTGAATTTTAGCATACAGTACATCCCTTTTCAGATGGATTCACAATTGATTTGAGCAGATAGACATTATGGATGTCCCTCCAGAGCCTAACAGTGGCAGCTTGGCTGAGCTGGGACTGAAACACACAACCTTTTGACTACTCAAGAGCCTTAACCAATAAACCACAACCGTCTGCCGTGAACACATTTGTTTTGTACCCTAGATATCAAAAAAACGTTTTCCTGACACTCCAAATCTCACCATGGATCTACAACACAATTAGATCTGTATTACCAACTGCCCCTACAGGTCGTATGGCTGAACATAAATACGCCTCTACCATTTCTTGACCCTACAGATCTTAAGACTGTTCTTTGAACAACTATACCTGAACAACGGTATGTTTGAACAACCCCTATACCCTTTCCTGCCCCTAGACACCCCCTTGGTTGTACCTGGTTGGAGATGAGATCCTCACAGACTGAGAGAGCCATCTGTATGGCGTTGGGCTTGTGCGTGACCGAGATCGCGTTCATCTTGAACTTGTCTCTGCCATAGACGTTGTTGGCCTGGGTCACGGCGTCCTTGAACACCTGTTCGTAGCGTTTCTGGCTCAGCACGGCTCCGATGTTGACGATCTTGGGCTCGCAGCCGCCGCGGGCACACGAGCAGGACACGAGAAAGGCGAAGAGAACCAGGCGCATCTTTGGGGCTTTGTAGATGGACGGGATCAGGTGGATGTCAGGCAGCGCGTCTGGCGGGGGAGACGGCAGAGCAAAGCAGCGCAGGAATGCGATCACATTGATCTCCTGTGCTCAGGTATGTGCATGCTTCGGTTGGTTTTTGCGCTCTGCTCCTTATCAACGCGCGTTGGGTGAATGACGCACGCTCCTGTTGATATCCTTCTCAAAGATTCATTGTTTCCCCCCCTAAAATAGCAAAGTAAAACACCAGCTAGTGATCTGGCTGATTTGAAATGATTTGAAGTATTAGACGAATTGATTATCTTCGCGTCCCATCTTTTCGTGTGTTTCCATTCGGCTCCGGTGACCTGATGCTCGCCGCGATCTCCACTCTCCTTGGTGCTGAACGCCGTGCGCGTTCCCGGATCAGAAGCGCGCTCCCGGTCAGATCCCTGATTAGGGCTGAACGGACGCGCACGATACGTGGAATAGCTCAGCTACCTCATCTGATGCGCACAAGGTAACACGGTAAACTTTTTAAACTGTCCTTTATAAGCACGTAAAGTGTTGAGAATGAGAATTACCATTCAGTGTTACAGGGGTTTCATCAGACTCACTTCACTGGGGCACTCACTAAAATGGTGCTGTGCATGCCCCGCTAAAAAGACAAATATATCCTGGATTTCTGAGCATTCACATTTACAGCATTTAGCAGACGCCCTTATCCAGAGCGACTTACAATTGATACAATCTTACAGTCCAAGAAATTGTGGGTTAAGGGCCTTGCTCAAGAACCCAACAGTGGCAGCTTGGCAGAGGTGGGATTTGAACCCTGGACCTTTTGGTCCATAGTCCAGTACCTTAACCGCTAGGCTACCAAAGGCTAGGCTACCAAAGTCCTAAAGCAAAGTACCAAAGCACTACATTTCCCATAATGGCCCAGAATCTTCCAAAAGCTTGAGCGGCTAAGGTTTTCAGTCAAAGCCAGTTTCTTTAGGTTTTTCTCTTGGACTAATGGACATCTGGAAATATTTCAAATAAAGTCATCCGTGCTGCAGAATATAGCTCATATTATAAGTTTAGGTAATGCAATTAATAACAATTCTTTAGTGTTAAATGTGTTCTTCATTTCTCATCCATGGAGTAACGCCCACTTTCGTGTTACATCACTTAACCTATGTAGGTTTTAAAATTCTTATTTTCCCTATGACTGATTGGCAAGCAGAGCGGTACAGCTGTGCCCCTCTAAATTCTGTCTGCCACAGTATAACAAGCAGTCTAGAAACACCTTAAAGGGGGCTTTAATGGTATGGTTGATTGGTGTAGATTTTCTTCTAACTGTGTTGTTGTGTCTATTCATTTCTAAAACAAAATATGAAATTATAGAAACACTTCATGACTCTAAAACCAGTATGATAGAGTGACCTACACCTCTGGCCAGTAGTGACCCTACAAATACAGTACAATACCTTAATCTGGCAGTGTGGGGAGGGTGTTAAGATTTATTTCAAAAAATGATCCAGATTACATTATCATTACATTATCATTACATTACATCACAGCTCGTATAGAAGCTGCACCTTAACTATAATGCCTCAACTACAGTAGTTTGCCTTTTATTTTCCAAGCAATGTCAGGCCAATATCAGATCAAAACAATTACAGTTCTGTCGTCAGCTGATCTACATATCTAGATCTTTATTCATCCTTTAACTTTCATTAATGCTAGCTTCTGAGAACTGCTCCCAAAGATCAGCATCTCCATGTGATTAGCTTCCTTTAATCTGACAGGATACTAATTCAGACCAAACTCCCCGCGTTATTGTTTATAAACAACAATATGGCTCCAAAGGTGCTTCTTTGTACACCAGAGAAGGATGCTTCTGCTTAGAAATAATCAATGTGAGCTCTGCTCCGTCCATCATTTGCAGCCCGCCAGATATTCAGCAAGACCCCTGTTACCAAGGAAACAAGCATCTCTCTCTCTCTCTCTCTCTCTCCCTCTCTCTCTCTCTCTCTCTCTCTCTCTCTCTCTCGCTCTCGCTCTCATCAGACAGCATAACTCTCAATTCTAAAACCTGCTTTGATCCTAACAAAGAAGCTTTTGAACGCGCCATTTTCAAACATTAATTCTATGAATAAAATGAATAAAGAATCATATCTACAATCGGTAATAAGGTTTGCACTTGTATGATATGAGCATTCCTGATTGGACTGCATCACTTGCAGTCTTGCAAAGAAAAATCCGCAAAGTCAGGCTGGAATTTTGATGCTTTTTCTTCTCGTCCCACTGGATAGAAAGAAAAACCCTCCAGATTTCTTTAGCCTGCAATCCCCTGGTACAGCAATAATCCATGAAATCCAACTATCAGCCATTCTGTGCTTCAAGCCTCACTTATTCTCTGATTGCATAATCAATACTGACAATTGGACAGATGGGATTTGCAATTCAAAATGTGCAAGATGGACAGAAGGGGTCAGATTTGTCATTTCTGCACATGTGCTGGCTTGCTTGTTTACTGCATGTTGCTCTTTTGCATTTGGGCGTGAAACCATGAGCACAGTGGGGGCCCCATGCGTCCACTGTTCATGCTTCTCTTTCATATTTTTCTCAAATGTAATATGTTTTAAATTCAGTGACGAATAGAATCTTTGACAAAATACATCAATTTCAGAAGCTATTTGCATTTGGTATGTTATGACAGTGTGGCATAAACTCCAGAGATTTGTGCAAAATCTAATTATCCATGTTATTGCATCATGATTTCATATTATCCTGAAGAGAAGCTTGTAATGTTACTGAATGTTTGGCTTTCTCTGTCTTCAAGCACCATCATAAGTGTCCGTGACAGTCAGCGTACATCACTGTATTACACAGGTATTGTTAGTACCAGTAAAAAAGGTACAGTGGGGCAAAAAAGTATTTAGTCAGCCACTGTTCTCCTATTTAGAAAGATGAGAGAGGTCTGTAATTTTCATCATAGGTACACTTCAACTATGAGAGACAAAATGAGAAAAAAATCCAGGAAATCACATTGTATGATTTTTAAAGAATTTAATTGTAAATCATGGTGGAAAATAAGTATTTGGTCACCCACAAACAAGCAAGATTTCTGGCTCTCACAGACCTGGAACTTCTTTAAGAAGCTCTTCTGTCCTCCACTCGTTACCTGTATTAGTGGCACCTGTTTGACCTCGTTATCTGTAGAAAAGACACCTGTCCACAGCCTCAAACAGTCAGACTCCAAACTCAACCATGGCCAAGACCAAATCCAAATCCAATCCTCCCACAATCCAAAGGCATGTGTGTTAGGTTAATTGATTACACTAAATTGGCATTGACTTGAGCGTATAGATGTAACCTTGTGTGTGTGTCGCTGAAATGGCCACTGATGCTGATAGCAACGTTAAATAAACCCAATAAACAAACAAACAAACAAACAAACATTCATCTCAAACTCCTGGAGAACAGGGCAGTCTGCATGCCAAATCTGCTTTTGAAGCCCCTGATACAGAGCTAATAGACACTCATTGAAGTCCATGCACCTCTGGTGTCTATGGCACAATCTGGTATCTGCTGAAAAGATGAATGCTCATTGGATAAATGGCTTTGAGACATGTCGTTTTTGAGCCATGCTTGAAGCTTCACTGGCTGTGATTGGAGTGTGAAAAAACATAGAACCACAGGCTAAGGTTTTGTTTTGCAAACATTTTGTTCTTTCATTTTTAGGGTGACACTCCAGGTGACCAATGAGATGTCAGAGGTAGTGAACGCAATGCATCTGTTTCTGCCTCCTGGAAGTACTGGCCAGCTTGACTTTATTTTGGCACCGATCTTTCCATTTCTTCTCTTTTAACGAGGTTTGAAAAACACGTTGTGATGCGTATCACGTACTATGAAAATGTATTATCATATATCTTTTCGTATCAGCCACCTCTACAGAAGCAGGGCTGAGAGTGCACAGCACACATCAAATGATATTCTGTATCTATCCACGACAAGTCTTTTGGGTTTTTCTTCCACTTCGTTATCCCCTGAAACTGGTTCCTCTATATGAAGAAAGATGCAGGGCAAAAGAGCGTACAAGAGCTCTAACAGAGACACTGGAGCAGGGATAATGGGAGATGGCACAGCTACACTGATGCTGCCCTGAGATGCTTTGAGCTCCTAATAACTGATGGGAGCAGGGTCATTTTCACACACCGCTCTCAACATGTCAGCTTGGATCAGGATACATGGATGTACGTCCTAATGTGGCTCCATTGCTTCCCAGCAACTGGCACGCCTGTTTATAATGCATGCTACATCGCGAAAATGTAATATGTAATATTTAATGCCTCTTATTTGACCTACACTGACCTTGTTTGAACTGCCATGTTCAAATCGAGTACCCCACCCCTAGAGGTGCTTGGAGGTACTACAAGGAATACTTTTGAATACAACTAGAAGTACAGTAGATACAATAGATTAAGAGTTGGTCTATATATAAACACAGTGGATAATTTAAGTGCACTTTATGCACTCAAACCAGCACTATACAAGCTACCATGTCATACCATGTCAGTGTCATTGCTGTGTTGGGAATGATCCATCACCACACAAAAATCTGGCCACTAGTGATCCTCTGGTGGTTCCTATCCATTAAAAATGGGAAGAAGACAGAGTGTGCACAGAATCAGAGAAATTACTCTCACAATAACTTTATACCTGTATACAAAAGTGCTTTTACAGTAGGGGCCAAAAGTTTGAGACCACTACGAATAATGCTTGTTTGGATATTTGTGTAGGATTCACACTGCAGCAGGATAATATCCCAAAGCTCTACTTGAAGACCAAGGAAGATCAAGGAGTGCTGGCCATCATGGACTTTCCTCTCCAGTGACCTGACCCAAATCCCATCGAGCATTATGGATCAGATTTTGAACAAACTTCTGGAGTCCATTCCAGTTCTACATACACACTGTTCTGTATAATCATTACACAAATGCTCTAGTCAGGTAAAATTTGTACTTGTCCTAAAACCATCTTTGAACGTGGATTTCACAACAACTAATACTGACAATAAATAAAGGGAAGGAGAAGTAAATCGCATATTATACAGGATTGCAGCCATATTAAGAATAGAAAGGTTCCTTCTAATTTCCATGAGAAACAAGCGCGATTGTCCCCTTGTGTAGCATAGGTTGCTTAATTTGAACCTCTACACCCTGTGCAACTGTTCAACCTGAATGCATCTTTAATTATCCCCAACCGCAGCTAATGAGGATGCTGCTTTTCAGTTGTCTAGAACAACAGAAAAACACTCACCGCTAGCTCTATTTGCTTACTTGTAGGGCAGAAAAGGAAAGGGAGAAGACATATTTGTTCTGTTTATCACCCCTAGCATAGACACAAATAGTCCCAGATACAGTGGTGCTTGAAAGTCTGTGAACCCTTTAGAATTTTCTATATTTCTGCATAAATATGACCTAAAACATCACCAGATTTTCACACAAGTTCTAAACGTAGATAAAGAGAACCCAGTTAAACAAATGAGACAAAATATTATACTTGATCATTTATTTATTGAGGAAAATGATCCAATATTACATATTATTGAGTGACAAAAGTATGTGAACCTCTAGGATTAGCAGTTAATTTGAAGGTGAAATTAGAAACAGGTGTTTTCAGTCAGTGGGATGACAATCAGGTGTGAGTGGGCACCCTGTTTTATTTAAAGAACAGGGATCTATCAAAGTCTCCTCTTCACTACACATGTTTGTGGAAGTGTATCATGGCACGAACAAAGGAGATTTCTGAGGACCAATCCACAGTCAGACAGCTTGTGTACAAATGGAGGAAATTTAAGACCATTGTTACCCTCCCCAGGAGTGGTCAACCAACAAAGATCACTCTAACAGCAAGGCATGTAATAGTTGGTGAGGTCACAAAGGACCCCAGGGTAACTTCTAAGCAAACTGAAGGCCTCTCTCACATTGGCTAATGTTAATGTTCATGAGTCCACCATCAGAAGAACACTGAACAACAATGGTGTGCATGGCAGGGTTGCAAGGAGAAAGCCACTGCTCTCCAAAAAGAACATTGCTGCTCGTCTGCAGTTTGCTAAAAATCACGTGGACAAGCCAGAAGGCTATTGGAAGAATGTTTTGTGGATGGATGTGACCAAAATAGAATTTGTTGGTCAAAGCGTTATGTTTTTTTAGAAAGGAAAACACTGCATTCCAGCATAAGAACCTTATCCCATCTGTGAAACATGGTGGTGGTAGTATCATGGTTGGGCCTGTTTTGCTGCATCTGGGCCAGGACGGCTTGCCATCAGTTGATGGAACAATGAATTCTGAATTATATCAGAGAGAATTCTAAAGGAAAATGTCAGGACATCTGTCCATGAACTGAATCTCAAGAGAAGGTGGGGTCATGCAGCAAGACAACGCCCCTAAGCCACAAAGCCGTTCTACCAAAGAATGGTCAAAAGAAAATAAAGTTCATGTTTTGGAATGGCCAAGCCAAAGTTCTGACCTTAATCCAATTGAAATGTTGAGGAAGGACCTGAAGTGAGCAGTTAATGTGAGGAAACCCACCAACATCCCAGAGCTGAAGCTGTTCTGTACGGAGGAATGGGCTAAAATTCCTCCAAGCCGGTGTGCAGGACTGATCAACAGTTACAGGAAACGTTTAGTTACAGTTTATTGCTGCACAGGGGGGTCACACCAGATACTGAAAGCAAAGGTCCCACATACTTTTGCCACTCACTAATATGTAATATTGGATCATTTTCCTCAATAAATAAATGACAAAGTGTAATATTTTTGTCTCATTTGTTTAACTGGGTTCTCTTTATCTACTTTTAGGACTTGTGTGAAAATCTGATGATGTTTTAGGTCATATTTATGCAGAAATATAGAAAATTCTGAAGGGTTCACAAACTTTCAAGCACCACTTTATATAGTTAAACATTTAGTATCTCTCTACTGCACTAAAAAACACTAATGCATACAGGGTGGATCATCTCAGTTGCTAGTGAAGTTAATAGTTAATAGTGTATATTAGCTTATCTTTGTCACTGGTAAATACAAGTTGAATCTCAGCTGTGGAATCTCAAAGTATATCAGGGCAATACAGTATAACAATTTATGTTACTATATAGATGCAGAATAAGGTACGGATTTCCCATAACAGAACTGAGTATTTGTTATCAGAGCCATTTCTAGGAATGAAGAACATTCAGATAATAAGGTCATACATACAGTAGTGTGCAAAAGTGTAAGGCCACCCTTATATTAGATATACCACTGTTTTAGCAATAGTATAATGACTTTTATTCTCAATCTCTCTGTTGGAATACAACCAGGAAAAAAATCTGTTTGCAGTATTTGAAAAATATCAGGAAAAAAAACAGCTTGCAGCTGGAAGCTTCACCAGGATGCCAGGTTGACCCTTTTACAGTCCAAAGAAGCTTGCTCAGGTATTGTCTTTTTGGAAGGGTAGCAGCCAAGAAACCATTTTTTCGGAAGGGGAACAGTGAAAAGACGCTAAAGCTCACAAGATTAGTGGAAAAGAGTATTATGAAGTTACGAATCCAAGTATGAATTTTTTTCAAACACATTGTTGACCATATGTTATACATGTACATGGTCATTATACCATTACTAAAACATCAACTCTAATGATGGCTTAAGACTTTTGCCCAGTAGTGTATGTGATATGTGGGTTTGTTTATTGCAGTGGGTTGTGTTTTGTTTGCACATAAGATGTCATAAGCCCTCAGTAAGTCATTGTTTTACTTGCAAAAACATTATCTATGCACTAAGATGAATAATTTAATCCAAAACCACAATGTAATCAGAATCAGGCATCCTAGAGATTGTAGTCATTTTCTTAATAATGGGGCATTTAAGAGCCCACACACCATGTTGCTGAGGATTTAAGCTGTTTGCAATAACAAATCACATCTTGATGTAAAATGACATATAGAATTTTGGACAAAAAGTCCTTTCATGACCCTGTGTTCTTTACAAAGAGAGAATGTTTCCAGCGCCAGTTAGACTGGAACATTTTTAGGTGCTCTGTGTGCTTAAAACAAATGCACACTGTTACTCTGTTCTGTTATTCTGTTCTGCTGGATTCTGTATTTGCAATGACTAATGTAACCATACATTGGAAGTGGACGTGACTGTGGGGAAGGAAACGCCGCAGAGAAAGTGTGCCACCTCATGGACGTGCAATGCAAGCTTGGCATCAGTCTGCATAAAAGAAAATGCTTTCTAACTTTACTAATTATTTACAGTTAAGGCCAAAATTATTCAAGAAACCTAATGGTCAAATAGCGATTCACTCTAAATCAAAATGTTAGCATGGGTTGTTGCTTAGCAGTACTTCTACTTCTTCTTCTTCTTCTTTCGACTTCTCCCTTTATCAGGGGTCACCACAGCGAGTTAAACGTTTTCACCTCGTCCTGTCCTCCACGTCCTCTACTCTCACCCCAACTCCCTGCATATCTTCATTATACATAAAATACAAACGTTCACCTGACCCTGTGTAAATAAATCTAGTGCATACGTTTAAGTTAGTATTGACATTAAAAGCTATACCTAAGCTTAATTTTATAAATTTTAAAAACTGAATGACAAACTGTTTCTGTATTTGTTCAATGCTAATTAAATCAGGAGGATTTCCCCGTGATTAAAAAATGTATTGCAGTCCATTTATTTAGTTTTTAAACTCTTTTTTAAATGAAACGTTTGGGATGAGCCTCCAGTCCATCACTATTATCCACAGTCTTGCATTTTTGAACAGGAATTGAGACTGCACCCCTGTCTCCCATGGCCACTTGGTGAGTAGTTACAGTGGGGCAAAAAAGTATTTAGTCAGCCACTGATTGTGCAGGTTTCCTGGATTTTTCTTCTTCTCATTTTGTCTCTCATAGTTGAAGTGTACCTATGATGAAAATTACAGACCTCTCTCATCTTTCTAAGTCAGAGAACTTGCACAATCAGTTGCTGACTAAATACTTTTTTGCCCCACTTTAGATTCCTTGTTTTTTAAGTAAATGTGTCCCAAATCTGAAAATTAGTGTGTAGCATTAAATATCATTTCTTCAATATCAATATTAAGTGTTTCATTTTTGCCTGTTCATGAAAATAGTAGGATCCTTCTGCAAAGAATGCCAAGCTTAGCTAGAACCAGAATTACCAGGCCATAGTGTCAAGAGTGATGATTTATGACTGTAGGCGATGTTTTCTATGGAGGGTGTAGCATATGGCATTGTGCACTTTTGGTTGGAAGTAGAGTCATGCCAGCAAAAATAATAACCACGCATGTGGTTAGTGCCAGAACAAATAGTGAAATTAGTGCCAGTAAGATCTATGATATTGGCAGCGTTGTAGCAGAGTGTGCTAGAGTCTGACAGAAAAATTATTTATGTGAATACAGGCAAAGGCACCAATAGCTTTATTTCAGGACATAATAAAGGTTCTAGATCACTGATGTTTTAGTCTATCTAGAGAAATCAATTGTACATTACCACCTATCTGTGATATGAGCATTAAGCAAAGGTATATAACATTTTGAGACCCTTCGACCATCAGACACATCTTAGAAAATCCCTTACAGAGCCATCTTTCTTAGCAACCTACACACATAACTGTATCAGAGAATACAAGATGAAGTTCCAGTAGAGGATCTTTGGATCTACTGCTTTAGGATTCTCCTGTGAGTGCCATGTTATGATAAAAGATACCACCAGACTTGAGTATTTTCTGCCTTGTGTGTTGCTCTATACTGAATGCTTAATAGAAGTCGTCACGCATGCAGAACTCCCCTGTTCTGGCATGTTACAAAGCCAGTCCCGTGACACAAGGAGCTCTGGGACACCTGGAATGTTGGAAATTAGGAATAGATGAAAATTAATACAACCAGGACCTTCAACCCAGGAGTTCCTTGAATCAGGGGGCTGAGGCTATAGCTCTAGACTAGAGGCACACCAAGTGTGTGACAACAAGTGAGCTGTATGGTTAGGGTAAGAGTTGGGGCTGTGTCATTTGAGGGCACATTTGGCATGCTTGCATGCCGCAGACCTAGTGCCATCTCTGACCCAAGGACCTCTGAAACCTGAGACAGAGACTGCAGAACAGATGAAACACAGACACAACCATGACCTTAAACCCACGAAAACTGGGACGCTTTCCCTTAGCTGAACATCAGTGGGTTTGTACCAGCTTTCAGGATATGAACCTGGTGATGGCACTTGATGTTGGATCCTGGCATCAGGGTGAAGCACTGGTGAAGAGTCTTGCTGTTCCTGTATTTCTGGTGGCATTCTGAGTTTCAGAGTATCTAGTGTCTTGGGGATGGGTCTGCAGTGAGTCAGACCAGGGAAGTAATGGAAGTAGACAATGACTCAAAACACATATGTAAATAAGCAGAATTGTTTTAAATGTGCTTTGGAATGGTCTTGATGCATGCTCAAGTGTGCTTTGGGGTGCTTTGGAATGGCTAAGCCACAGTCCAGTCCTTAACCCGGTTAAGATGCTGTGGTTTGACCTGAAGGTGGCTGTGGGGAGGAATAAACAATAATTTCTCCTCATTGCTGTCTGATGCTCAGCAGCAGGAAATGCTTTTAGCAGGCATTGAATGCATGGGTTGACATACTTTCCAGCCTGGACTGTGAATGATTAATCAATGTATTCAATAGCATCTTAAAGACTAATATTGTGTGTTATTGGTTTACAGAATGCGACTATTGTTATGGTTTGTATAGCTTCTCACAGGCCATAATAACGAAGGGCATTGAAATAAAAAAAAAAATTTTTTCTGCAAAAGCCCTCTCAGTTAATGGAATGGAGCATTATTATGTTAAAGCAATTACCCTGGAGAAGCTTCCTATTTGCACTTGTGCTTGCTAAGTATTTTGTTATTACCATTATTGCACTTCCCAGTTCCCATAAATAATGCATTTCTGTGCGTTTCTGCATAATATATCAGTGGTACTATTAAGTAATACCTCTGCAAACAGGCCTGTGTGCAAAAGCAATTACTGTATTTGCAACACCTAAATGGAGATTAGGGGTCCTGACAGCAGGTCATCATCATCATCCGCTCGGCTCATTGCTGCGAGTTGTTACCAGAACATTTAAAGTGAGCCATGGGGGCTCACCATTTTGAGAAGCCTAATTACTAAACACATTACAACCTTAATGTTTGCACCAAAGGAGCACAAATAGTCTACTGATTAACATGTTTTGCCGGGATGTTTTGAGGAAAAAGAAAAGTTGCTGTTTAGATCTGTTTACATTTTTGGGAAGATGAACCATGAACCATACCTTGAGCTCACTGTAGTATGTGCAGGGATGGGCATAATAGATCATGTGTTCTAAGTTATCAGGCAGGGTGTTGGTAGTCAGATGTGTTTTGGACAGACAGATGCACTCACACAGGTATGTGGCCAAGATGTGTCTCAAATGAGTGGTTGGAGACAGCAGATTTAATTTAGATATATTGTATATGCATTGTTTGTAGCTTATCCCAATCAACACACATTAAATGGCCTAATGCAAACTGGGTCCAAGACTCTATGGGATCCAGGTGGTGGAGTGAACTTCGTCTGATAAACCAAACATTTAAGTTTCTTGCTGCATTCAAACACAGAAACAATTAATTTCTTCTATAACATCTACTAAAAATGTCTAAAAAATGTATTTGCATGAACTCCTATTCTGTCCTTATCCATTGGCTGAAGTATGACTCTCAATTAGGCATCAAAGTATTTTAAGGGGCTCCTCTGGAATGCTATAAATGTGAAATGTAGATGAAAATGACAGGTTACATGTTATTTCAACACTCTCTCAGAACACCACCTGTCTTGATGTGTATGTAATTAAATATGCTTGAAATCTCACTGAAATTAAGTGCTGAAGGCAGCTGCTTTCATTTCAAGTGTTTGCATTTTCAGAGGCAAATGTTTACAACTGATTAAGTAATGAACCTCCACTTTATGTGCACTCAGTCAAAATTAGTCATAAAATCTCAAAGACTGCAGGTTATATGCATGTACCATAATTAACAGCTGAAGCCTGTACATCCCTGTATATTCTTCTTCATCTCTCACAGTTTATGTTCCAGCCCAATTTGATATCAAGCACTTACAACAATGAATTATGTTTTCCGCATTTAACCTCACTTCTCCTGGTGAGGGTCGTACCTGGAATTGACAGGGTGCAGGCAAGCATGTACAGTGGGGCAAAAAAGTATTTAGTCAGCCACTGATTGTGCAAGTTCTCCTACTGTAATTTACATCATAGGTACACTTCAACTAAAAAAATGCAGGAAATCACATTGTAGGATTTTTAAAGAATTTAATTGTAAATCATGGTGGAAAATAAGTATTTGGTCAATAACAAAATTTCAACTCAATACTTTGTAACATAACTTTTGCTGGCAATGACAGAGGTCAAACATTTCCTGTAAGTCTTCACCAGGTTTTCACACACTGTAGCTGGTATTTTGGCCCATTCCTCCATGCAGATCTCCTCTAGAGCAGTAATGTTTTGGGGCTGTCGCAGGGCAACAAGGACTTTCAACTTCCTCCACAAATTTTCTATGCGGTTGAGGTCTGGAGACTGGCTAGGCCACTCCAGGACCTTGAAATGCTTTTTACGAAGCCACTCCTTTGTTGTGTCCTTTGTTGCCCGAATGGTGTGTTTGGGATCATTGTCATGCTGGAAGACCCAGCCACGTTCCTTCTTCAATTCTCTCACTGATGGAAGAAGGTTTTTTGGCTTAAAAATCTCACGATACATGGCCCCGTCATTCTTCTTCCCTTAACATGGATCAGTCGTCCTGTCTCCTCTGCAGAAAAACAGCCCCAAAGAATGATGTTTTCCACTCCCATGCTTCACAGTAGGTATGGTATTCTTGGGATGCAATCGGCACCATTCTTCTTCCTCCAAACACGACTAGTTGAGTTTTTTACCAAAAGTTCTATTTTGGTTTCATCTGAACCACATGATATTCTCCAGTTCTCTTCGGATCATCCATATGCTCTCTGGCAAACTTCAGAAGGGGGGCCTGGACATGGTACTGGCTTATTAAGCAGGGGGACACACCTGGCACTGCAGGATCTGAGTCCCCTCTCGGCATAGTGTGTTACTTGATGGTAGCCTTTGTTACTTTTGTCCCTGCTCACCGTTCTCATGATCATTTTGACCCCACGGGATGAGATCTTGCGTGGGACCCCAGATCGAGGGAGATTATCAGTGGTCTTGTATGTCTTCCATTTTCTTACAATTGCTCCCACAGTTGATTTATTCACACCAACCTGCTTGCCTATTGGAGACAGGTGCAGGTCTACAATTTTCGTCCTGGTGTCCTTCGACAGCTCTTTGGTCTTGGCCATGGTTGAGTTTGGAGTCTGACTGTTTGAGGCTGTGGACAGGTGTCTTTTATAGAGATAACGAGGTCAAAAAGGTGCCATTAATACAGGTAACGAGTGGAGGACAGAAGAGCTTCTTAAAGAAGAAGTTACAGGTCTGTGAGAGCCAGAAATCTTGCTTGTTTGTGGGTGACCAAATATTTATTTTCCACCATGATTTACATTTAAATTTTTTTTAAATCCTACAATGTGATTTCCTGGATTGTTTTTTCTCATTTTGTCTCTCATAGTTGAAGTGTACCTATGATGAAAATTACAGACCTCTCTCATCTTTCTAAGTCGGAGAACTTGCACAATCAGTGACTGACTAAATACTTTTTTACCCCACTGTACCCTGAATCTGACGCCCACCTGTTACAGGACTGGGTAAGAATTGCTATAGCAGCACCAGGGAAGATCCAACAAGTTGGCTTTTCCTGCCTCAGACAAGGATATGAACCTGTGGTAACCATGGTGTTTGGCTAGCTGCTGTTCCACCCGAATTCCTGCTTACAGAAAAATGTAAAATATAAAGTACAATACGTTAAAGTATGCAGCCACTTAAATACTAAGTGCAATAGTTCAATGTGAGCCTTTCTATTTATTTTCTGTTGCTTAGGCTTTTTATTCTGAACTTTCCATCAACAGAAGAAAACCTAATTATACTGCATTAAGAGGTTTCTAAGGTTTAATTGCATTAGATTCAGACCTTATTTATTCTTGACTTGAAGCTAATGATCTCTGAAATGAACAGCATCCTACAAAAAAGTAAGGCAATGGCAAACTTTGCTAACACTGTGTCACACATTTGATACCCCTAGTAAAAGTCCACATGCCCCCAACAACATACCAAACTAAGCACAGTCATAACATCTTGACTGCAGACTAAACTGTGTATTGTTCAGGCACAGCAATCAACAGCTTGAGCTTTTATGTTCAGCATCATAAAGGTGCAGCCTACTATTTACTTAATTCTGTTTACCATTCTCTGCTACACAACAGTCCACAGCTGACAAAGTGCTCACCAAGTGCCAAGGGCTGATGATGCATCCACATTTATTACTCCCAGAGAGCTTTAACCCAGAGAACTCAGAGATCTTTAAATTGGATGTACTGCTCTTTTCATTTATTGTATGTACTGTACATTAAAAACTTGACTTTGACGTTTATCCTAATCAACTGTACATTAATTTCAATTTGCAAGGTTTGAAGTATTATACAGTGTGTAGTTCCATCACAGATGATATGCATGTGTCTCTTCATATTATGACATTAAGGACTCAAACAGACTCAGCCCATACCCCAATCAGTGCATTATGATAACAGGCGACTCTAAAGTGTTCCACTGTGAGAGAGTGATGCATTGGTTCCCTGTCCAGCAGGTTGGAGTTTTATATATTGAAATATTTTCTGAGAGCAGTATTACACAAGATCTGTTCCCCGAGGCGACCAGTCAGAACAAGGAGGGGGTGTGGTTATAAAAACTAAGAATGTGGCGAAAAGCACTTATTGCTTCGTGAGCAAGCAGCAATACATGAGCTTGGTGTTACTGCTGCACTTAGCTCTTTATTTAGCAGTTTTAACCAGTTTTAACCAGTTGAGGATTAGTTGAGCTGCTTGGTTTCAAATAAATAACCAAGCAGCTCAACTAGTTATTACAACCAGACCCCCTCCATGTTATGATTGGTTGCCTCACATAACCAAAAGTGTATAATACTAGCTTTCCGAAGAAATTTCAATAAATAAAACTCCAATGAGCACCTGTTCAGGTTAGTTTCCAACTTGCGCCCTGTGCTTGTGGCCCCTGTCCAATCTTTTACATTTACAGCATTTAGCAGATGCCCTTATCCAGAGCGACTGACAATTGACACAAGCCTTACAGTCCAAGCAATTGTGGGTTAAGGACCAAGGACCCAACATTTGAACCCTGGACCTTTTGGTCCATTGTCCAGTACCTTAACCGCTAGGCTACCACAGTCCAAAGCATTACAATCACATTTAAATTTATGTCATTTAGCAGACGTTCTTATCCAGAGCGACTTACAATTGATACAGTCTTACAGTCCAAGCAGTTGGGTTAAGGGCCTTGCTCAGGGATCCAACAGTGGCAACTTGGCAGAGGTGGGATTTGAACCCTGGACCTTCTAGTCCATAGTCCAATACCTTAACCCTTGACCCTGAATTGAGTATGAACCAGCCCTGGACAGAGCGCCAGGCCATTGCATGGCATATGCACACACACTCACTAACGCTGGGACAAAGGTAGTAACTGACCTAAGCCTGCCTTTGGAATGTGGGAGGAGAGCAGAGCACCTGGAGGAAACCTGCTTAGACACGGGGAAAAAACGCAAACTCCAAACAGATGGAATCTGGACCGGCAATCAAACCCATGGCTTAATTGTCAGCTAAAACTGAAGAACTGTGGTATGCCATCGATGGTAAACTCCAGACTAGTGCTCTAGAAAACATTCTGATTGCCATATTTAAAGCATTTGGACATACTGGGACACCTTGAAATGAAAAGTACTTTATAAATACATAAAGACGATTAACTGGTGTCAATATCAGGACAGCATGCCATCTATCAGGCTGCAGGTAACACAGTACATTATGCATAAATGACGTGATTTGTTTTTAGTCCGCGCATGCGCACTAACATCACGTTTGCACGAACTGGGCTCCACGCTTTGCATTTGCAATAGTTCCAAGTGCAGTTCAGATCATACATGCGCATGTGAAATTGCCACAGAAAACTCTATAAGTGTTAGTAAGGTGTGATATTCCATCGAGCCGATAGACTTTTATTTGCATCGAGGAATTATTAGGATTTCGCTGCGGGACTATTTCATCTCTGCGCATGTAGCTCAGAGCGCACGGGTGGTGAGGTGGCCAAGATGGCGGCGACGTGTAAGGTCCAGACTTTGTAAAAGGTAAGAAAATAAAGTGTTCGTAAGTCAGAGCCGCGCTGCAAATGTAGCAGTTTGCAGCTAAAATGGTGTTCAGCGTTGAAAACGCGGCTCTTCTGAACGTGTCATGGTTGTTAGCCCGTGCTAAAGCCATTGCTTTCTGCTAGCTGGAAGGCTAACGTTCGCTGGGATTGAGTCGTTGCTGTCAGTCAGTGGTTATGCAGAAATGTTACCCTCCGTAAACCTGCCTGCGTTTTATATGACTGTCTCTTTATTTTTGCATTAATTATTATAGTTATGATTTAATATGTGGTGGTTTGTACGGAGAGATGTGACGTCATTCCTTAGCACCAACTACAGTCATTCTGCTTCATAAGAGATTTAAAATGGGCTTGAAATATATGACCTACCATACATGGAATCACTTCTAACCAGATCTCATGGCTTATACGTGGTCCGTTTTGAGAGGTTTCTAAACACGCTGTATGCTTAATGCTCACTTTACATTCAACATCTACCTTGTTTGAAGTCTGCTTCGTCCATGATTGGAAAGGGGACCACCATAGGACCTGTACTGTCCAGATATTTGGGTCCTACATAGTCCAGTCTAATCACAGTGCGAGTGACATGATAAAGGCATGTTGGTGTGTGAGGGCTTGGTACTAGGACACAAGTTGTACCCCATCCATCAGTGGGAAGAGATCATGGTAGGACCATTTTGTCACGTCTAATAGCCTCTTTGACTCATCTTTGATGGTCATAGCATGTGTGGCATTGTTACTTTTGGCCACTTTAAGTGATACCATGTTGGTAGGCTATAATATCCATTAATGAATAGGGTCCGTCAAAGGACCACATCTGACCAGATTCTATGAAAGAGGATGTTGACCGGACATTACCATAGTCGCATAGTGTTTTAAGCCACTCTAATAATAATAATAATAATAATAATAAGCTTTATTTATATAGCACTTTTTCAAACACTGTTTTACAAAGTGCTTTACACAAGCAGAAGTAAAAACAAACAAATACATAAAAGAACAATAGAATGATACAACATTGTTAAAAACAAAAGAATACATAAAAGAACAGTTTAAAAAATATATATATTTTATTTATATATATATATATATATATATATATATATATATATATATATATATATATATATATATATATATCCACATACATACACATTTATAGTTTTTGGCCAGAAAAGAACATCGAAATGAATGCATCAGAGATGCTACTGAAAACATGGGGCAGAACGCTACTATCTACATATCCTTAATGGCATCAGTTTTTTTATTTTTTATTTATGGAAATTCACAATAATTATAGAAAATGCACAGTATTATAAAAATAAAATATGAGACTCACTTATTTTATTTTATTATTTGGGTTATACAGTGGTGCTTGAAGGTTTGGAACCCTTCAGAATTTTTTATATTTCTGCATAAATGTAAACATATTATACTTGGTCATTTATTTATTGGGGAAAATGATACAATATTACATATTAGTGAGTAGCAAAAGTATGTGAACCTCTAGGACTGGCAGTACATTTGAAGGTGAAATGAGAGGCAGATGTTTTCAGTCAGTGGGATGACAATCAGGTGTGAGTGGGCACCCTGTTTTATTTAAAGAACAGGGATCTATCAAAGTCTGCTCTTCACAACACGTGTGTGGAAGTGTATCATGGCTGAACAAAGGAGATTTCTGAGGACTTGATGCGCACCAGGCTGGAAAAGGTCACAAAACCATCTCTAAAGAGTTTGGACTCCACCAATCCACAGTCAGACAGATTGTGTACAAACGGAGGAAATTCAAAACCATTGTTACCCTCCCCAGGAGTGGTCGACCCACAAAGATCACTCCCAAAAGCAATGCGTGTAATAGTTTGCGAGGTCACAAAGGACCCTAGGGTAACTTCTAAGCAACTGAAGGCCTCTCTCACATTGGCTAATGTTCATGAGTCCACCATCAGGAGAACACTGAAGAACAATGGTGTGCATGGCAGGGATGCAAGGAGAAAGCCACTGCTCTCCAAAAAGAACATTGCTGCTCGTCTGCAGTTTGATCACGTGGACGAGCTAGAAGGCTACTGGAAGAATGTTTTGTGGACGGATGAGACCAAAATAGAACTTTTTGGTTTAAAGGAAAAGAGTTATGTTTGGAGAAAGGTGGTAGTATCATGGTTTGGGCCTGTTTTGCTGCATCTGGGCCAGGACGGCTTGCCATCATTGATGGAACAATGAATTCTGAATTATATCAGAGAATTCTAAAGGAAAATGTCAGGACATCTGTCCATGAACTGAATCTCAAGAGAAGGTGAGTCATGCAGCAAGACACCGACCCTAAGCACACAAGCCGCTCTACCAAAGAATGGTTAAAGAAGAATAAAGTTCATGTTTTGGAATGGCCAAGTCAAAATTAATGGTAATTGTAATGACATGCAATGAATTGTGTGTGGAACTGGTACTAGTGTATTGCTAGTGGCAGTCTGCTTTGTGTGTTAATGGAATGGACCACTGTGGGTATTATTTGGGTTGTGTTTAGACCTGAAATAATGACGACATGTTAGTGTGGGGCATAAGTCTTAGCCCATCAAACCTACCTCATCCAAGTCACTTTCGCACAAACTACATTGGTGATAGTCTACACTCTCAGTACACTAAAAATGCACTGTCACTACGTACACTCTCAGTAGAAATGAGCTACCACTTCTGGTCAGATGCTTGACCTCTTCTTCCTTGTGACACACCACTGTGACTCTGGTGCACTGGTGTGAACACAGATTAATGAAACAAGCAGGGTCTCTGCAAGGAAATGAGACAGAACATCACAGGTGTGAAGCTGGTAATGTTTTGCTTGGTCTTCTACTTTGATGTGGATGATTTGTGTTGAGTCACATATATACAGTCACATATGTACAATGTCTCGACTGTGGACATTTTGGAGCCGGTGTTTCATTTTAGTAGGAGCCTTGATATTTCTGGTACAGTTGTTTGAGATACCTCTTCATAGCCCTCTGTTACTTAGAGTACTGGTTTCAGAGTTGTACATGTATCTTAGCTGTGGGAACAGACACACCTGGGCAAATTACTTTTTGTTGATTTGCTGTTTCTAAATGAAAATAAGTAGTGATGCACCAAAATAATACGTCTTGGCCCGAAACCGAACCAATGTTTCGATCAGACTGATTCAGAAATAGAAAGGTTGCTTTGTTTTAGTTAGTGTTTCTATGGTTTTTCAATGACACACAAATAATTTTTTATGATTGTTGATACCTCACATAAACAGTGATTGCAAATCCTTTGACTAATAAACCAAAGTATATCCTTAACCACACCAGCCCGACCTTCACCTTGTGAGTCCAGCCTGGAGTTGGAACCCAGATGCTCAGGATCTGATGTTTTCAGCAGCTCACTCTTATCCCTGAGCCACAGCAGCTGCAGGAAGTGTTTTTAATTACTTTTCTTTTTTTTAATCACTTTTAAAAGAAATCAGGTGCTTGATTTAAGTTGAACTGTTCTGCCTGCTCGCTCCATCTCCAGTGTTTTATTCCAGGTGCACTCACATACCCTACACCCAGCCTGTGCCGACAGTATATTGATTCCTCTCACCTGTCCTGCAATTCCTTAATCATATCTTCGACTCTGTTTGAAGTGATCGGGGATGAAACCACATGCTTTCAGAGTTTGTGATTCTCTAAGCAACATTGTTTGCTATCTGCGTTTGTCTCTGATCTCTGGCCCAACCTAACATTTAACCTTTTTTTTGGTGGCAGAAGAATCGGTTCATCTCTGAAAATATAAAACAATTTGTAACACATTTCTGCGCATTTAAACAGGACAAACAAAATCTGTCATTTGAGCAGGGGCACCCAAACCTTTGTGCTGTACTTCTGAATTCATGGTCTGATCATGACTGATCTGTTTCACCCAGGCACTCCATGTTGACCCAAAAGGGGCTTAAGATCCACTGTGACGACGTCTGCTGTCCTGCCATCTGTCCAGCACTGACATGGCCAAGGATCAGCCAAATGTCTTTGACCTCCTCCCGCTTTTGGAGTCCACAGATCTCCATGAGCTGGAGCAGGTCAGGAGTGTCCTACAGGAGAACCTTAGTGCAGGTTTGTCGCCTTTCACGCAGGCTTATTAATTTTCTCTCACTGTGTTTTCTCTCTTAACTTCCCATGGATCTTGTATATCAGTGAAGTCCTTAAACATGTAGCTTACAGAAAGAGACTAGTTAACATAATACAGATTTGGCTGCAGGTCTTTAATCCAACCTACCAGGAATGTCATTACAGGCACCGGTGGCGAGTGCTTACCCTGGCTGTCATATATTTTAGTAGTATTTGGTTGATAGATGGTAAATAAAAACGCTATAAGGAACTGAGAACAAAAATATGTAGTCAGGAATAATGCATTTGAGTCTGCATTAGAAAGCTTGCATGCTGTAAAGGCCTTATTTCCTGTTCTTGTGTGGGTTAGATAAAGGATCGGTGCTGATCAATGGCCTTGTGGATTATTACTTGGACACCAGCTCTCCCCAGGCTGTGGACCTCTTGTCGTCTGTCAGGGAGCCCCATGACAAGGTGAGGAAAGCTCCCTATTAGAGGTGGCAAATACTCTTGTTTGCTTTTAGGCTGCTCTTGGAGAAATATTTGCTTTAAAGCTAAGCAGTGTCTGCTTCGTGAAGCGTCACCATCATGTCCTGGCATTGATCGCTGTGCGTTTCCCTTCTCCCTGAAGCACCTCTTAGACAAGATGAACGAGTGTATGGCCAAGCCAAGCTGCAGACTACCAACCCTCAGCCTTCTTGGCCATGTTGTTCGCAAGCAGCCGTCATGGATCCACAAGATCTCTCGCTCCCCTCTGCTTACTTCACTGCTCAAATGCCTCAAGGTACTCAGTCAGACGATCCTAACCTTGACCTGGTGGTGTTTTAGATATGGACTTTTGATTTAATACTTCTGATCTCAAGCCGGATTGCAAAAACAAATGCTGTATTTCTGAACCAGTGCTTCTGTGTAATGCTTTACCCGGGGTTATTCGGTTTAATTTCCTGATTTTTTTTTTTTTTTATTCCCTGCTTTGTGTTGTCACTAAATAGTCCGAGTCAGATGTTGTGGTTCTCATAACTGGAGTGTTGGTGTTGGTCATCCTGCTACCTATGATACCGCAGAGCAGCAAACAACTGCTGTTCGAGTTTTTTGACATTTTTGGACGACTGGCGGCTTGGAATCAGAGAAACCCAGGTAATTAGAAATAACCACTGCAGAAATAGTGTTAGCAATGCAGCGGGATTAATGGTTCTTGGCCAAAAACTGAATCCAGTAGGTTTTTGTTTGCTTGTTTTTTTTATATGTGGGTTTTTGTTGGTTTTTTTTTTTTAGAAAAATAATTTTTTTCTAGCTCACATGAACAGTGATTACAGATTGCTTGTCTGTTGTCTGTTATTCAAACTTGCCTCTCGCACTCACCCTCAAACTCTTAGCCATTATTATAGTGACTGTAAGAGAGTTTCATGGTCGAGTTTTCTGATTGGCTGAGAGAGTTGGCATTTTATTCAGCAGTTTTTGATTCGCTTATAGTCAATTAAGCCCTGCCCCCTCTACGTATGGTTATTTTCCTAACCAGTGGAAATCCCTATAGCTTGCGTTAAATGGAAGCAAGAGCTCAGATGCAGATTAATGAGGCCATTGGCCTCCTAACAAACACCGCGGTAAATGACACGTCTCCTCATCAGCAGTTGCATTGGCTGCTGGTTGTTGCCGCTGTCGCCATAGTGTTTATGTCATTAGGTGAATTTAATGTTTGTTAGGAGGCCACTCTCTTGTAAGTTTAAACAAAAATCTTTAGTCCCCTGCAATTAAAAGAAATGACTATAAACTGAGGTTTAACATCTTAACAATGTTCTGCTGTAGCTTCACTATATCTTAAGTAACCGAGTGAAAACATTCCTTTTTTTATTTCAGAGTTATTTTTGAATAACAATTCAAAATGTGTCATTTTCTTGTGTAAAAATGAAACAAAAAGAATCTTTTGTCCCCTGTAGTGAAACGAAATTCGGATTCTCACTGAGAACAGGATGCGTGTCTGTGAGCACGACATATATTGCGCCCTCTGGTGCTCAAAACATGCGATTGCATTAGATGGTGTAATAAACAACAATGCATGGTTGATCTGCTCCTCAACGTAAAGGCGTCTGTGCTGACCGGTGCAGGAGAGTGAAGGAAACAAACATGGCCTTTTAATGTTAAATACATTCTCATTTTATTGCCTTTAAAGTGATTTTTCACACTAGATTAGAAGTCTTCCATCCCAGATGCCCTCACATGTATCTAGTTTTGTAGGACTGGAGATCCCATTCACAGACATTGATTCCTCTCACCTAGGGCTGCAACTAACGATTATTTTAATAATGGATTAATTAGTCGTTTTTTTATTTATTTTTATTTATTTATTTATTTTTAATTTAATTTAATTTAATTTTTCGATTAATCAATGAATCAGGTTAAAAAAAAAAAACAACTTTCCATGTCTTTATTCAGAAATATAACATTAAATAACAGCAAATAAGTGCTTACAATAAATTAATAATAATAAATTACATTTATTAATAAATTAAATTAACAAATTAAACAATAAAGAAAAATAAGTGCATCTCTGATGCAAACACTACATACAAACTCATTCACGCTCTTTCTTTAGGAACTTTGCATTGCAAGCCAAAAATGTTAGCATGTCAACATGCTCCTGGCTAAAGCTGGCTCTCTTTTTAGAGACTATATTTCCTGCGGAAAATAAACGCTCAGACAGTGTTGAAGTAGCAGGAATGCATAAATAGGACTTGGCTAGCCTGGCCAATATAGGATATCTGCCCGAACAAACTCGGGATATTGTGATGACTTACGCTGTTGTTGAGCTCCCTTCATCCTCATCGGTGACTCCATGTTTCCGTTTCGAGGGCTGGAGGACATATAAATCATGCGACACAACGAATCGATAATGAAATTTGTTGTCGACACTTTTAATAATCGATTATTATCGATTTTATCGATTCGTTGTTGCAGCCCTACTCTCACCTATCTGCACATCCTCTAGTATGTAAACCACTTATATAATGTTGGGGTAAAGCTACTCGCTTTCAGACTCGCATCCCTCTCTGTTCTCTGAATTTTTTTCTTTTTTTTGGTCTGCATCTCTAAATACTTTGCAATTTTGCTCCCTCTCTAAATAGTATGAGTGATTCAATTGTCCATAAGAATACCTGTTTTTGTAATAGCATTTTGTTCTTTACATTTTGCCTACATGCTGTAGTAGGTCATTGGTAGGCCATTTGTTTGTGTGTCCTCCAGGCCATGCTCAGGGAGTTTATGCGGTTCACCTGCACGCCAGCGTGTACTCATTCTTCCACCGCCTCTACGGCATGTACCCCTGCAATTTCGTGTCCTATCTGCGCGCCCACTACAGTATGAAGGAGAATGTGGACACTTTCGAGGAGGTGGTGAAGGTGAGAATGCTGCTTTTGGTTCTTTATGCTTTTTTTTTTCCCTGTTACATAATGTTGCTATACACCCACCTTGTCGTGCTTAATGGTCCACGCTTAATTGTTGCAGCTTTATACGTAACTAACGGCTTGTTTTGAATGCAGCCAATGCTGGCACATGTGCGGATACACCCAGAGCTCGTCACTGGAACCAAAGACTGTGAACTGGACCCTATAAGGCAAGTCTCGCTTGTTCTTGAAGGCACATTTCCATGTGTGGATCTTCTTCCTGTAGGTCTTCTGCTTTCAGAGCCCAGATTTCATTTGAATCCTTTTCTGTCACAGTTTTTGGGTGTTTTAGTGAATTGAATACCTTTTCAGTATCTCTATCTGTAGTCTCAAGGATCTCCATGTCTGTCATGAACATGCATTTGTATCTCCCACAATGCAGGTGGAAGAGATTTGAGACCCATGACATTGTGATGGAATGTGCCAAAGTGTCCCTGGACCCTAAGGAGGCGTCTTGCGAAGAGGGTTACTCTTCCCTACCTGACCACGTGCCACGGCGCCTCATCGACAGCAGCAGGTCCTGCTCGGATCTCAGCAGCCATGGTGGGAATCCAGCGAGGATCTGTTACTGTGCTTGAATTTTCAGACTCGCGGATTAGAAGTGGCTGTATTTCTCTCTTTCCTGATTGTTTGTGGGTCTCCTTATAGGGAGTTCAGCCTTCACCTCAATGGCCACCGTTCGCCAGTCCCTGTCCCTTTCCCTACCCCATCTCACAGTCGCTCGGCATGCCGGCCTCAGCCCGCAGACCCCAGGACTACAGGTGAATGTGCTTTGTAACCCGTTTTGCTGCTAAACCTGTAAAGCAAGTCCTAAAAGTAGATAAAGAGAACCCAGTTAAACAAATGAGGCAAAAATATTATACTTGGTCATTTATTCATTGAGGAAAAGTATCCAATATTACATATTAGTGAGTGGCAAAAGTATGTGACCCTTTGCTTTCAGTATCTGGTGTGTGACCCCCCTGTGCAGCAATAACTAACACTAAACGTTTTCCTGTAGCTTGTTGATCAGTCCTGCTCACCCGGCTTGGAGGAATTTTAGCCTCTTCCTCCGTACAGAACAGCTTCAGCTCTGGGATGTTGGGTGGGTTTCCTCACATTAGCTGCTCACCCTCAGGTCCTTCCACAGCATTTCCATTGGATTAAGGTCAGGACTTTGACTTGTCCATTCCAAAACATGAACTTTATTCTTCTTTAACCTTTCTTTGGTAGAACGACTTGTGTGCTTAGGGTCGTTGTCTTGCTGCATGACCCACCTTCTCTCTTGAGATTCAGTTCATGGACAGATGTCCTGACATTCTCCTTTAGAATTCTCTGATAGAATTCAGAATTCATTGTTCCATCAATGATGAACAAACATCCTGGCCCAGAGATGCAGCAAAACAGGCCCAAACCACGATACTACCACCACCACCATGTTTCACAGATGGGATAAGGTTCTTATGCTGGAATGCAGTGTTTTCCTTTCTCCAAACATAAAGCTTTTCTTTTAAAACCAAACAGTTCTATTTTGGTCTCATCCGTCCACAAAACATTCTTCCAATAGCCTTCTGGCTTGTCGTCCATGTGATCTTTAGCAAACTGCAGACGAGCAGAAATGTTCTTTCTGGAAAGCAATGTTCTCCTTGCAACCCTGCCATGCACACCATTGTTGTTCAGTGTTCTTCTGATGGTGGACTCATCAACATTAACATTAGTCAATGTGAGAGAGGCCTTCAGTTGCTTAGAAGTTACCCTGGGGTCCTTTGTGACCTCGCCAACTATTACACGCCTCGCTCTTGGAGTGATCTTTGTTGGTCTTGAATTTCCTCCATTTGTACACAATCTGTCTGACTGTGGATTGGTGGAGTCCAAACTCTTTAGAGATGGTTTTGTAACCTTTTCCAGATTGATGAGCATCAAGACCTTTTTCTGAGGTCCTCAGAAATCTCCCTTGTTCGTGCCATGATACACTTCCACAAACGTGTTGTGAAGAGCAGACTTTGATAGATCCCTGTTCTTTAAATAAAACAGGGTGCCCACTCACACCTGATTGTCATCCCATTGACTGAAAACACCTGACTCTAATTTCACCTTCATATTAACTGTTAATCCTAGAGGGTCACATACTTTTGCCACTCACTAATGTGTAATATTGGATCATTTTCCTCAATAAATAAATGACCAAGTATAATATTTTTGTATTGTCTTAAGGACTTGTGTGCAAATCTGATGGTTTTAGGTCATATTTATGAAGAAATATATACATTTCTAAAGGGTTCACAAACTTTCAAGCACCACTGTAATCGCAGCTGTGTTGTTATTCGCTTTAACACGCAGCTTCGAGGGTTCTATTGCTTTTCTGCAACTGTTTGTGTTTGCGTTCAGGGTCTTGAGGCGATATCCTCAGGGATAAAGGAGGTCATGTGGAGCCCTTCCTCGGTGTGCGGGATGAGCACCCCTCCCAGCTCCAGAGGAATGTCCCCCACCACCGTCTCCGATCTCTCACACAGTGCCTCGCACCTCTTGGGACGAGTCCCCAGCACACCAGGTAAGAGGATTTAATATTAGTTCCTTACTTGTACGTTCCTCTCTTTGTGTGTGTTGGAGCTTAAGACTCTAAACCATTGTGTACAGTGGATGGAAAGTGGACTCCGTCTGGCTCCACTCCCTCAGGGTCCTCACCTCTCCCGTCTTCATTCTCGGGGGAACTCGAGCACACTGCCCAATCCACCAGCACAACCCTGGCACCTTCTAAGGTACGAGTCTGAACAGATTGATTATATGGATAGAAATTAATCACTGCCAATGATCTTTTTTTGCCTTTAATCATCTCTGGACTGTGTAAACTTTTCCAGACAAATCAGGAGCTGGTCAGAGAGCCTATGAAAGACACGCCGGCAAGTATCCGCGACAAAGGTGAGCATACACCGTTGAGTATGACAGGGTTCCTGAGATCTGGGAGATCATTGGAAAGTCACTGAGTTTGCTAGGCCTGGAAAAGTTTGGGGGAAAGATGCAGTGAAATGGCACGGCACATTTTCTAACTGAGTTCTAATAGATTTCGGCTCAGTGTGTTTAAAAACTTCGGTCTGGCAAATTCATGATTTATTCGCCTTATATGTCTAGAAGTTGCACACAATTCCTGAACTTTTAAACCTGTAGGGAGCCTAATGTTATATACATATTCTATTTTATTTAATGTATTATGGGACCGTGTTAGCCTAGGGCAGGGGTGTCGAACTCATTTTCACCGAAGGCCATATCAGTGTTATAGTTGCCCTCAAAGGGCCAGTTGTAACTGTAAGAAAGTAAATGTAACTAAATGTAATGTAAAATAAATTTAACTACTCCTTACCATATTGTTAAATAACTGTATTCATTTATTTACTGTAACATTTGTAATAAACCTGTAAACACAGTTGGGCCTAGAGTTTGACACGTACAGTGGGGCAAAAAAGTATTTAGTCAGCCACTGATTGTGCAAGTTCTCCTACTTGGAAAGACGAGAGAGGTCTGTACTTTTCATCATAGGTACACTTCAACTATGAGAGACAAAATGAGATCCAGGAAATCACCTTGTAGGATTTTTAAAGAATTTAATTGTAACTCATGGTGGAAAATAAGTATTTGGTCAATAATAAAAGTTCAACTCAATACTTTGTAACATAACCTTTGTGGGCAATGACAGAGGTCAAATGTTTCCTCTGGTTGGCACACACTGTAGCTGGTATTTTGGCCCGAGCGGTGTGTTTGGGATCATTGCCATGCTGGAAGACCCAGCCATGTTCCATCTTCAATGCTCTCACTGATGGAAGGAGGTTTTGGCTTAAAATCTCACGATACATGGCCCCGTTCATTCCTCCCTTAACACGGATCAGTCGTCCTGTACCCTTTGCAGAAAAACAGCCCCAAAGCATGATGTTTCCACCCCCATGCTTCACAGTAGGTATGGTGTTCTTGGGATGCAACTCAGCATTCTTCTTCCTCCAAACACGACAAGTTGAGTTTTTACGAAAAAAGTTCTACAATTTTCTTCCTGGTGTCCTTCGACAGCTCTTTGGTCTTGGCCATGGTTGAGTTTGGAGTCTGACTGTTTGAGGCTGTGGACAGGTGTCTTTTATACAGATAACGAGGTCAAACAGGTGCCATTAATACAGGTAACGGGTGGAGGACAGAAGAGCTTCTTAAAGAAGAAGTTACAGGTCTGTGAGAGCCAGAAATCTTGCTTGTTTTGTGGGTGACCAAATACTTAATACCAAATACTTATTTTCCACCATGATTTACAATTAAATACAATTAAATTCTTTAAAAATCCTACCATGTGATTTTCATAGATTTTTTTTTTCTCATTTTGTCTCTCATAGTTGAAGTGTACCTATGATAAAAATGACAGACCTCTCTCATCTTTCTAAGTAGGAGAACTTGCACAATCAGTGGCTGACTAAATACTTTTTTGCCCCACTGTATGGCCTAGGGCTTAAGGTGCTGGACTGTGGATCAGGGTTCCAATCCCACCTCTGCTCATCTGCCATTGAGTCATTGAGTAAGGTCTTTAAACAGCAAATGCTTGGATTGTAAGACTGTACCAGTTGTAAGTCAGCCTGGATAAGTGCGTCTGTGATGTTAATGTACATGTATTACAGGTATGCACCATGTAGCAACCAGGTCTGAAAATGTAATGTATTGTAATAGGAAATAAAAATCTGTCTTTTAACTCCGGAGGTAGTGGCTGCCTGTTAAAGTAAACCTACCTAGACCCACCTAGGTTATATACTTAGGTGGTCCTATTTGCTTGTAAAGGAGCTTTGAGACGATGCTGTATGATAAAAAGTAGTATATAAATACATCTGATTTCACATGAATTGGCCTTAAGCTTGCATTGAGTTGTGCCTATTGGTGTAAATGCTACAGCAGTATCTTACAAAAGTCTGTTCTGCTATGTGCTGTTTTTCAGGGGTCGCAGGAGATCCATTTACACTGACCGAGGTATCTGACTTTGTGAATAGGACAAAGAGGGAGGGAGAGGACGGTAAATCATTTATTTATTGCATATCTTTGTGGGTATTTGCCTACATGGTCATGGGCAGAAAATGTGCTTGAATAATTTGATCCACGTCGCAAAATCTTTGCCCCGCAGATGCCATCACTGAGGAATTGCTGACACTAACCCAGGGCAAAGTGGAATCAGTTCCCACACCAGCAGCAGAGTCATCCTTTACCAGCACCACTGATCCTGCCCTTCCCTTAAACGGCAGTCAGCACCCCTTGCCTCATAATCTAGCCTCTACCCCACACAGGGTTGGCAGCACCGCTAATGGAGCGGATCCACAGCCTGCCTGGACCTTCTGGCCAAGCTTCACTCCTATTGCTAACTCCCTCAGCCCTTCTGCAGCTGAAGACGTCTCTGTGGAGCTGTCAAAGTGCTCGTTTCCCTACGAACCCCTCTTTGATTTGGCATTGCCCAAGCTGGCCTCTCTGTTTGTGGAGAGGAAAACGACGGAGGTCCAGCAGAAGGCTGGTGGCGAGAGGGAGTACAGGGAAGAGCTGGAGGGGGAGGACCTGTCTGCTACCTCGCCTCTGGAAGTACTGGATCGTCTCATCCAGCAAGGCCATGAACTTCATGAAAGAACACTGAAGAGGTAAAGCTGCTTTTAAGTCTCGTTAGAAGAACCGGTTCCCAAGGGCAAAGTAATAAGTCCCGCGTCTACGTGTTTAGAGCGGTCACCAGCGGGACTCGAACTCAGCAAAAAAGAGTGCCTTACTCCAAGAAAAGCAACAAATGGCAAGAAATAACAGATGCTGTTACCAGTTCCATCGTGAAAGACATGGTGCCAGTTTCAGGCGGTTCAGAGAGATGGATTCAAACAACTTTTGAATAGATTAGATACAAGATGTACACTGCCAGAGTGTCGTCTAATTATAGTTATTGACAAGATCAAAGAAAATATTAAGAGAATTTTTTTCAATATCACACCCCTGATATTAATGTGCATTAAATTCTGTCGTTCACTGTCTTTCAGATGCTCTTCATTATTAAACCCGTCAGCAGAGCTGCACTCTGGAGGTAAACTGCATAGCACTAAAGTGAAAGGTATTTTCTAATACACACAGTCTGCACACTATTCAGAGGATCTTTCTTCAACTTTTCCTCTGGGTGCCCTTCTACCTGTCTGTCTATAACAGTTCCCATTTCTTTGCTGTTTTCTTCTGCCTTTAAAGATAATTCACTGATTTCTTTGCTGGGCTTCTACTTGGCTGTCTTCTCAGTTTTTCCTCACCAATAAATTATTGTCAGTTAGTGTTAATTTTGTTGCCGAATGATTTTCGTCAGTTTTCGTCAACGACCCTTTTTGTCCTAACGAAAACGAGTTGATGATTAAATAAAAAACAACAAAAACTAGGACGAAATGAAATGAGACTTTTGTCAGCGAATAATAACGAGACACAAATGTTTGGCAAAGACGACATTGTCATGTCTGACAAGTTAGGAAAAGATCTGCTGTCAAGCTATCAGCACCTAAATGCAAATAAAGTATTAAATTATGTTTTCAGTTAATGGCGTGGATATATTTTAACTTTGTCTAAACAGTGTTCATGTTATATTTAAGGATTATTCAAATAACATAACTCCATTTTATACTGTAATTATGTATTAAATGCCTATAGAGCATGCACATGTATCCAAACTTCTGATCTTATACAGTGGGGCAAAAAGTATTTAGTCAGCCACTGATTGTGCAAGTTGTCCTACTTAGAAAGATGAGAGAGGTCTGTCATTTTCATCATAGGTACACTTCAACTATGAGAGACACAATGAGGAAAAAAAATCCAGAAAATCACATTGTAGGATTTTTTTAAAGAATTTAATTGTATATTATGGTGGAAAATAAGTATTTGGTCAATAACAAAAGTTCAGCTCAATACTTTGTAACATAACCTTTGTTGGCAATGACAGAGGTCAAACGTTTCCTGTAAGTCTTCACCAGGTTAGCACACACTGTAGCTGGTATTTTGGGCCCATTCCTCCATGCAGATCTCCTCTAGAGCAGTGATTGTTTTGGGGCAAACACGGACTTTCAACTCCCTCCACACATTTTCTGGGGGGTTGAGGTCTGGAGACTGGCTAGGCCACTCCAGGACCTTGAAATGCTTTTTACCTAGCCACTCCTTCGTTGCCTGAGCGTGGTGTTTGGGGATCATTGTCATGCTGGAAGACTCAGCCACGTTCCATCTTCAATGCTCTCTCAATGATGGAAGGAGGTTTTTTGGCTTAAAAATCTCACGATACATGGCCCCGTTCATTCTTCCCTTAACACGGATCAGTCCAGTGTCCTGTCCCCTTTGCAGACAAACAGCAGCCCCAAAGCATGATGTTTCCACCCCCATGCTTCACAGTAGGTATGGTGTTCTTGGGATGCAACTCAGGCATTCTTCTTCCTCCAAACACGACGAGTTGAGAGTTTTTACCAAAAAAGTTCTATTTTGATTTCATCTGACCACATGATATTATCCCAATCCTCTTCTGGATCATCCATATGCTCTCTGGGAAACTTCAGGGACCCGGCCTGGACATGTACTGGCTTAAGCAGGGGGCACGCCTGGCACTGCAGGATCTGAGTCCCTCTCGGTTGTAGTGGTGTTACTGATGGTAGCCTTTGTTTACTTTGGTCCCAGCTCTCTGCAGGTCATTCATCAGGTCCCTCCGTGTAGTTCTGGGAATTTTGCTCACCGTTCTCATGATCATTTTGACCCCACGGGATGAGATCTTGCGTGGGGCCTCAGATCGAGGGAGATTAATGGTCTTGTATGTCTTCCATTTTCTTACAATTGCTCCCACGGTTGATTTATTCACACCAACCTGCTTGCGTATTGTAGATTCACTCTTCCCAGCCTGCTGCAGGTCTACAATTTTCGTCCTGGTGTCCTTCAACAGCTGTTTGGTCTTGGCCATGGTTGAGTTTGGAGTCTGAGTGTTTGAGGCTGTGGACAGGTGTCTCTTATACAGATAATGAGGTCAAACGGTTGACATTAATACAGGTAAGGAGCTGAGGACAGAAGAGCTTCTTAAAGAAGAAGTTACAGGTCTGTGAGAGCCAGAAATCTTGCATGTTTGTGGGTGACCAAATACTTATTTTCCACCATGATTTAAAATGAAATTATTTAAAAATCCTACAATGTGATTTCTTGGATTTTTTTCTCATTTTGTCTCTCATAGTTGAAGTGTACCTACGATGAAAATTACAGACCTCTCTCATCTTTCTAAGTAGGAGAACTTGCGCAATCAGTGGCTGACTAAATACTGTTTTGCCAAACTGTATGTTTAATAAAACTTATAATATATAATTTATTCTAACTTTATTCTAATGCACAGTATCTCGTGAGTTTCCACACCGAGCTTGAAGCAGATCTATGGTGGGAATTTTGAGTAATAACCACTTTATACTTTTATTATCAATGCATGCAAGTAGATGTTTCATCTTAAAAGGGAAAAGTTAAAAAGCATTTACGTATTGCACCCTTTACATTTCATGTTTTAGTCAACTAAAGCTATTGGAGATTGTCTACTATAATCTTATTATAATTAGTCGACGAAAAACTAGACTACAACGAAAAACTATTCAGATGACTAAATTATGACAACCTAAATCACATTTTGGTCAAAAGATTATACCTAAAACTACATTAAAATTTGCTGTCAAATTGAACACTGGTCAGTTCTTGTACCGCGTGGATATCCGCCCATGCCATGATAACACTAGGAAATAACTGAACGCTAGGGAAACTTTCTTTGTAACGTTGGTCTGCCTTTTGTCTCTGGAGCCCCCAGTGAGCTGGCACAGTTGCGTAGTCAGTTGCTGCTGCTCCATAACCATCTGCTGTACGAAAGGCACAAAAGAGAACAGCACGCGTTGCGCAACCGCCGCCTCCTGCGCCGCGTCATCAACGCCACCGCACTCGAGGAGCAGAACAACTCCATGGTAAGTGAGCCTGATCTTATGAGCCAATGCCAATGAGCCTGAGCCAATGATCCCAGCAAGAAGGTCTTGGGTTCAATCCCAGGGTGGAGCGGCCTGGGTCCTTTCTGTCCTGTGTCCACGTGGGTTTACTCCGGTTTTCTCCCCTGGTCCAAAGACCTGCATTAGGCTCACTGATTGTGCTAAATTGGCCCGACTTGAGTGTTTATCTGATTAGATGTGACTTTGTGTGTGTCGAAGATTTGCAGTAGAGATCTCACTACAACATGGCATTGAGTATTGAGTGCGTGTTTCTGTTGCTGTCGCAGAAGGCTCAGCTGCGGCTGCAGGAGGTGGAGATCCAGAATCTGCGTGCGAGTCTCCAGGAAGAACAGCAGCGCTCCAAGCGTCAGCAGCAGGAGGCTGAAGCGCAGGTGCAGCAGCTCCACAGCCAGCTCCAACGCCTCCAGCACCAGAGGAATGACTACTGCACCAAGAATCAGGAACTGCAGGTCAGCACATGGTACCAGTTAAAAGAGCAACTCGTGGAGCTCATCGGTTTATGACCAGGGTGGCATCGGGTTCAGTCGCATAACCAGCACCATTGATTCCTAAAACGTCTTGCTGATTGTGCATTGATTGCGTAATGTTTTCCCCTTGCCACGTTAGCCATAGGCTTGCTCAGTCCGGGCTGTGGGCCTAGATGTTTGTCAAGCTGCTCTGAGACAATGCTCCACTGTAGAAAGAGCTGGTTAAATAAATTGGACTTGATTTAAAATAAATCATGAGTGACTTTGCTCCCATGGCAGAGCGACTTGCAGGAGAACCAGAAGAAAATGGGCGAGATGGAAGCAGAGCTTCAGAAATCCAATAACAAAGTGTGCCATACAGGACACCTGCTCAGCCAGCTGTCCATCAAGGTGAGAGAAACTTCTGGAAGTACAATTCGGTTCTACTAGCAGTTACAGCTACTGATAGAAAAGGGTTCATGTTAGGCTTGGCCAGAGAGCGGAGACAAAACGCAGATAGCGAGGGAACATCGTTTAGGAAACAGAGGCTTGAATTGCTTGTTTTAGCAACAAATTTCTATTTCAGTGCATCAGTACAAATGAATTACTTTGTCATACCTGCTATAGCTTGACAACAGTGAAAGCATGGAGCAGCAGATGGCCTTCTTAAACAAACAGCTGTTACTGCTGGGGGAAGCCAACAAACTGTGTGTACAGGAAATCCAGCGCCTGGGACCTGACTTGCATAAGGTAAGGTTAAAATTCTCCTTGTTTGAGATGAGGCAGCACCTTGCAGCTCGTGAGGACCAAAGCCTTCATAGGTACAGTGGTGCTTGAAAGTTTGTGAACCCTTTAGAATGTTCTATATTTCTGCATAAATATGACCTAAAACATCAGATTTTCACACAAGTCCTAAAAGTAGATAAAGAGGAACCCAGTTAAACAAATGAGACAAAAATATTATACTTGGTCATTTATTTATTGAGGAAAATGATCCAATATTACATATTAGTGAGTGGCAAAAGTATGTGAACCTCTAGGATTAGCAGTTAGAGTCAGGTGTTTTCAATCAATGGAATGACAATCAGGTGAGAGTGGGCACCCTGTTTTATTTAAAGAACAGGGATCTATCAAAGTCTGCTCTTCACAACACGTGTTTGTGGAAGTGTATCATGGCACGAACAAAGGAGATTTCTGAGGACCTCAGAAAAAGAGTTGTTGATGCTTGTCAGGCTGGAAAAGGTTACAAAACCATCTCTAAAGAGTTTGGACTCCACCAATCCACAGTCAGACAGATTGTGTACAAATGGAGGAAATTGAAGACCATTGTTACCCTCCCCAGGAGTGGTCGACCAACGAAGATCACTCTAGGATCAAGGCGTTGTCGTAAGTTGGCGAGGTCAACAAAGGAACTCAGGGTAACTTCTAAAGCAACTGAAGGCTCTCTCACACTGGGCCTAATGTTAATGTTCATGAGTCCACCATCAGAAGAACACTTGAACAACAATGGTGTGCCCATGGCAGGCGTTACAAGGAGAGAAAGCCCACTGCTCTCCAAAAAGAACATTGCTGCTCGTCTGCCAGTTTGCTAAAGATCAGAGGACAAGCCAGAAGGAAGGCTATTGAGGAATGTTTTGTGGATGGATGAGACCGAAATAGAACTTTTTGGTTTAAAGAAAAGTGTTATGTTTTGGAGAAAGGGAAAACACTTGCCATTCCAGCATCAGAACCTTATCCATCCTGTGAAAGCATGGTGGTGGGTAGTATCATGGTTTGGTCCTGTTTGCCTGCCATCAGCAGGCCAGGACGCTGCCATCACTAATGGAAAACAATGAATCTGAAGATATCAGAGAATTCTAAAGGAAAATGTCAGGACATCTGTCCATGAACTGAATCTCAAGAGAAGGTGGGTCATGCAGCAAGACAACGACCCTAAGCACACAAGGCGTTCTACCAAAGACATGGTAACAAAAGAATAAAGTTCAGGTTCTGGAATGGCCAAGTCAAAAGTCCTGACCTTAATCCAATGGAAATGTTTGTGGAAGGAAGGACCTGAAGTAGAGCAGCTAATGTGAGAGGAGGAAACCCACCAACATCCCAGAGCTGAAGCCTGCCTCTGCTATGAGACGAAAATGGAAAAAAAAAAACAATAAAAAAAAAAAAATACAAAAAAAAAAAAAATGGGCTAAAATTCCTCCAAGCCGGGTTGGTGTGAAGGACTGATCAACCAGTTAACAGGAAACGTTTAGTTACAGTTATTGCTGCACAGGGGGCGGTCACACCAGATACTGAAAGCAAAGGTTCACATACTTGTGCCAACTCACTAATATGTAATATTGGATCATTTTCCTCAATAAATAAATGACCCAAGTATAATATTTGTGTCTCATTTGTTTAACTGGGTTCTCTTTATCTACTTTTAGGACTTGTGTGAAAATCTGATGATGTTTTAGGTCATATTTATGCAGAAATATAGAAAATTCTAAAGGGTTCACAAACTTTCAAGCACCACTGTATAGCTCAAAAGTTGCGATGTGAATTGAGTTGTGAAATGCCGTGGGGTTTTTTCATGATGTAAGTGTTCATTTCTCCCTCTCTCTCTTTCTTTGCGTGGAACAGGAGCAGAAGATGCTGCAGATGTGTTCCTCACGAGAGGCTGAGAGGTTGAAGCAGAGCTCGATCCTGCAGAGTCAGAGACTGGAGGCAGCCCAGCAACGCATCACAGACCTGGAGGCACAGCTTACAAAGAAAGAGCATCTCAGCCTGGAACAGAAGAAGCTGCTGGAGAATGTCAAAAACAAAGCCAAGTACTGTCTTCTTATTTACTACAGAGTGCATGTTAGTAAAGTGGTGGTTTTGGGGTTTACTTGGTTTTTTTTTTACTTGCTGTGTGCAGTGTAAATTTTGACAGCAAATTTTCATTTAGTTTTAGTCATAATTTAGCCATCTGAATTGTTTTTAGTTTTCGTCGACTAATTATAATGAGATTATAGTCGACGGTTTATAAAGAGTCTTGTTCTCCTGGATACCAAATGAAATGTGTCCTTTCTCTCAGGTGTTGACATTGTCGAGCTAGTACTGTTCCCGGGGTCAGATCAAACATCTTACCGCATTACTGATTGGACCGCTACCCAACTCATCCCGCCTTCCCACATATACTCAAATTATGATTGGATCTTTTTCTAACTTGTCAGATCTGATTGGATGCCGTCTCTGCCAAACATTTATGTCTCGTTTTTATTCGTTGATAAGTGTCCGTTCATTTAGTCGTTCTTGACGTTTGCCATTAATTTTAGTTTAGTCATTGTCTCATTTTCGTTAGAAATAAAAGGATCGTTGACGCTGACGAAAATCATTCAGCAAAATGAACGCTGGTTGTGTGCAGTGGCTCTGAGAAATGTTAGCAGGTTATTAAGTGCATCTAAACGCCCTGCGTCCTGGAACCAGCATGGCTACAGCTTGTCGCCTAAATATACACTGCTGTCTTTTGTCCTGCAGGGGGCAGCTACAGGCATCAGAGTCCAGGTATCTTGCCCAGAAGCAGGCGACTCAGGCCTTGCAGTCTGAACTCCTGCACCTCTACAGTCAGCTGGAGCTCAGCAGTCTTTCAAACACTACACCGACAGGTGGCGCAGCTGAACCAGTCAGTCCTCAGAGGTGAGAGCTCTAAACCTGCTCCTGATGAAGGTCACTGGTGAATCGTGCTAATTTATCACAACAGCAGAATGAAACACAATAGAAAGAGATCTGTTGTATTTCTGTTAAATACTGCAGAACGTACTGAGCTGCTCTCACCATTTTAGGAGCAGTCAAACTTTTATTTATAAAATAAGGTTTCTTCCTCATAACATTTCAGGAGTGTTTCCTTGCTACTGTCACCCTAGTCTTGCTCAGTTAGGCATGTGGGCCTATATTTCTAAAGCTCCATTGAGACAGCCTATTGACTGTCGCCCTAGGCTTGCTCGATTTGGGATGGGCTGTAGATATTAGAAGATAATCCAGAGTTGTAAAGTTGCTTTGAGACAATGCTCCATTGTCAAAAGCACTATATAAATACATCTGACGTAATTTGAGAGAATATAAGCTATTATAAGTCTGAAAAATCATCCAATAGTGTGATGGCTCCGTACCGTGCCCGGTACACCGATCCATGCCCAGGCCTGCTTGAAGAGGTGGGCTCGGGTACGGCTCAGCTGGACCGACAGTATGCATGTGGTGTGATCCCTAACCCAGTCTGAGCACAGATCTCAGTCAGCTGCTTTTGTAAGAATATTCATTTACAACACAGGTAGCCAAAAATTGCTACTTTATGAGACTTTAATTATGGGACTGTGGTAGCCTAGTGGTTAAGGTACTGGACTATGGCCCTGAAGGTCCAGGGTTCAAATCCCACCTCTGCCAAGCTGCCACTGTTGGGTCCTTGAGCAAGACCCTTAACCCACAATTGCTTGGATTGTAAGACTGTACCAATTGTAAGTCGCTCTGGATAAGGGCGTCTGCTAAATGCTGTAAATGTAAATGTACTTTGCATAATCAGAGTACCAGAGCGACAGTCTGCTGTGCAAGCGTGCTTTTGTCCACCACAAAAATAGCATTGTGATGATGTAAGCGTGCTCAGGCCCAGAACATTTAAGGACAGTGTGAGCGCAGGCCTGGGAAAGACCGTATAAAGCAGCCAGGCCTAGTGTGAGTGCACCCTAATTTGGGAACTTGTTTTCGATTACCATGTACAATACGGGCTTAGATGGGACCTTATGTTTAACTTGTGTTTGTATTCATTTCAGACCAAATGGCAGCAAAACATCAGCATCGGGCCGAACCTCTGAGTCGGCCAAGACCGAGGACAGCTCTTACATGTGTATCAACGGGGAGCTCTCGCCCCTCTCTCCTGGTCCCTCCACTGCGCTGATCAACGGCAGCCTGGAAGAAGACCTTTCGGCTCTCTCCTGCAAATCTCCATTGGTTGCAGGGTCGTACCCGAGTTCCAGAAGCTTCCTGGAATTGCACAATCAAGAGCTGCTGAAGAAGCCCAGGAGTCAGTATGAGGAGGATCACCCGCCCGCGCCCCCGCTGCCCCATGACCGGAGCCCAGAGCCTGCTGAGAGCCGGCCAGCCGAGGGCGCCGCCAGAGAAATCCTGGCTGAGGTTCCGGAGTTCCAGCCCGTAGATCGGCACAGGGCCCGGGCCTACAACGTCCAGAGCCGGAGGCAGCACGACCTGCGTATCATGGACTACAACGAGAGCCACGAGGAGAAGACTTAAAGGAGCGAAAAAGGAGGAGTTGTGAAGTTGAGTGCAACACTAGATAGAGGGAGGCGTTTGCAGCACTCTTATTTGGGTAAGAGTGGGCTGCGTTGTTTTAGCTAGATTTTTAAACTTCTACTGTATTATAAAATTGGCCAAAAACATAAGATGTACATTCTGAGGGCTTAGGGCTGGAGTTATACCTGCGTTTGCGTACTGAAGTATACGAGGGCCGCTTAAGCAGCCTTGTCCACATGGGTCAAACATTTGTACAGGCTGCATTCCTACTACAGAGTGGGCCAAAGCAGGTGGCATGATGGCAGATACCATGGTGGCACCCTGTTTAGTATGGGGTATGCCTTTTTTAAGAACAGGATGTTGATTTCGTACTGTTATGGGAAGCCTTTTCTGAAATCACTTATCTGACTTTCGATTGCACCCGTACAATAATGTGCAAAAGTCTGAGGCCACCATTAGATTAGATACACCATTTGTTTAGCATGTGTGTAATGATCGTATATAATTATTTCTCAGTCTTTTTATTGGCATACAACCAGAAAATACAGGCAAGTTGTATGCAGCATTCAAAAAACTGTAAACAAATCAGAAAAAATTCTGTAGGCTACAGTGGCAAGTATTTAGTGTGACCACCAAATACACTTGGGCACACTTGAGCAAAAGCAGCGTTTTTCAGCTTCATCGGATGCCAACTAGATCCTTCTGCAGTCTGAAGAAGCTTGATCAATGTTTTTTTGACGGCTAGCAGCCAAGAAATCACTTTTTCAGAAAGGGAACAGGGTGAAAAAGCTAAGAGATGCTACATCTCAAGAATAAATCCATGTTTGATTTTAGTTGGTCCGATCGTGGCCAGTATGTTACATATCGTCATTATGCCATTGCTAAAACAACAAATCTAATGGTGGTTTAAGGCTTTGCACAGTACTGTGTGTATACCTTTGTATTTGTATGGGCACAGACAATTCGCCGTGCCTGAGGCATGAGAGGCTGGACTGGTAGAGACCCAGATCCCAACCAGGATAGAGCAGGGGTAAAATAAGAGCACTCTGTACCCTTATCCAGAGCAACCTACATCTGATAGCCGTACAGTTGTGGGTTAAGGGCTCTGCTCAAGGACCCAACAGTGGCAACTTGGCCGAGGTGGGATTTGAACCTTGGATCTTCAGGTTTATAGTCCAGTGTCTTAACTGCTAGGCCATCTGCTTCCACCAACTGTACTACATTAACATGCGTCGCCATAAAGGTTTTAGTATATTTGTTCCCCCTCTGCGTTTGAACTGTGTGTGTCCTGGTCAGGGTCGTCACAGATCAACAATGACACTGAACAGTTCACTGGGGTCGCTGTTCTATTGGTAAAATTCCCCTGTCTGAACTCCCCTCCCTCAACTGGAAAGCAGCATCGAAACTGGGGCTCGAACCCATGTCACAGCGGTGGTACATTTAACATATTTTGTCATGTTAATATCAACATCATTAACATGCGTGCATACTGGTACTCAAAAGCATGTATAACTCCAGCTTTCTAGCTGTTGGCGATACGTTTTAGGAGCCGTGTTTGTCACCGGATCAAATTAAATTGTTTATCTGCATTAGTTTAATTGGCTCCTAAAATGTACCGATGGCAGCCGTAGGCAGACGGTCCGCTCTTAACGAGTCTAATAACCACCCCAGTGTCCAATCAGTTCAAACTGCAGGCTCCTCTTTATCAGTAGCCAGCCTCGATCCGCTCGATTTGTCATTTTATTTGACGAGCATTGCAGCGTCAGGCATGCACACTTCAGTGGTTCTGTTGTGCTTTGGATTGTATTCAGCCCTCACTGTGTATCTGGGAAAGCGTACTGCTTCGATTGCCGTGTTTGCTTTTTGTAAATTAGTTTCCGGACGCTTCCTTCGATCCAAAATGGTCGTGGCGAGCTGTGGTTAGATGAAGCACATGGCTAAATCCGTAAGCACCGAGAGCTTCTCTGACTCGCTGCAAAATGAGCAGAGCAATAACGTAGCGATTTCCCCCCGGAGATTGAGCCCTGTAAATAATCTCTTCACGAAAGCATATGAAGCCCAAGTAGTTAGAAGATACTGTGAAAGAAAACACAAATAGCAGCTATAATGGGTAAGTAGACCGGCCAGAATGAGAGGTCGTTTGTGTGTGTGAGAGAGTGATGCCAGAACCTTGCTTTGGTTGATTTGCCCATAGAGGAAAAGATGAAGCGAGTGTCCGAGTGATATAGATTTTATTTTTATTAATTTAGTTAATACTGGGATCGTACAGCCCAGTCACCAGTGCAATACTTGTTAGCGTTACACTTCCGTGCCAGCTCAAGGGGCGAGGAAGCTGTAAAACCATGTCGGTGTTTCCGCTGCTTGGCCAGGCACCACACGAGCCACGCTGCTGTTCAGTTCATCCTGTAAAGATGTAATAGTGCCTCCGAATCGGCCGCTTCAGACGCTTTGGTGACCGACGTCTAGGCTTTTTGATTTTAGTGATCACAGCTGAGCAATGAGAAATACGTCGCTGCTTGGAATGGATGTCAAATGTGAATGTTTGATGGTAACAATGTACAGACTACAGACAGAAAATACACTAAACGTAATAGCACAGCTCTCTAAGCTCACACGAATACAAATGTGTAGTAGGAATCATTTTCTCAGAATCCGGGCTATTTAAGAGCTGCACTAGCCTGATGCATGGTTTCAGTTCAAATGTGAAAAGCTGCTTACGCGGCTACTAACCTGTAGCTGAAGCGAACGCTTCAATAGGCATCATAATCCAGATAATACAGAAGCCCTCCAAGTCCTTGACTTGTGATGCGTAATTCTATTCCGGTCACAGATCTCACGGCTTCTGTCTCATCGATTGAAATGTATCAACATTGTTACTGCTTGTTTTGCGAGCAAACGTGCTCCCGAATATTTGTGTAATTGATACCGTTCACATAATGCCTTAATACCAATAGGACATCTCTCCTTGCCCCAGAGGCCAAATTCCGATGGTTCTTACCAACTATGGTACAATTTGACAACAATCTGGACTGGAGTCAGATGTCCTCAGGGACTCTGTTCAAAAAGTATTGATTCTGAATACACACAGACAAAAGGTGTTCTACTTGTTAAACTATGATCAAGAAAAATAAAAAATATATGTTTTGCACGTTTTGCCTTCATCGTTCATTTTCTTAGTGCTCGCTTTCTCAAAACTCTGCTCACAGCACAACAGCAGGCTGATCAAAGCCTTTTTTTATCACTTTGGCATGCATTCAGAAGAACCTTTGCAGCCGATCACAATCCCGAAAACATGCTCTCAAGTGCCAAGAATGACCGATATCTACAATACGCAGTCGTATGATTAACTGGGTACCAGTTTCAAAACAAGCAAATCATTATACAGGGTCTGCTGTTAGAAACCACATAGCTGGCCTTTCTAGGCCAACTTCAGCCATTTTCTGAAATTTACAAGACCCTAAAGGCACAGCAATTCCCTGTGATGTCAGCTGTTAAGAGAATGGGTCGATGCTTTGAAACAACGGATGTTGCCAAGTTTACCCACAGGACTTTTAAGGAAATAAAAGGGAAAGTCGATAACATACTATAGTGGTGCTTGAAAGTTTGTGAACCCTTTTTCTATATTTCTGCACAAATATGACCTAAAACATCATCAGATTTTCACACAAGTCCTAAAAGTAGATAAAGAGAACCCAGTTAAACAAAGGAGACGAAAATATTATACTTGGTCATTTATTTATTGAGGAAAATGATCCACTATTACATATTAGGGAGTGGCAAAAGTATGTTGAACCTCTAGGATTAGCAGTTAATTTGAAGGTGAAATTAGAGTCAGGTGTTTTCAATCAGGTGTGAGGGGGCACCCCTGTTTTATTTAAAGAACAGGGATCTATCAAGTCTGCTCTTCACAACACATTGTTTGTGGAAAGTGTATCATGGCTACGAACAAAGGAGATTTCTGAGGACCTCAGAAAAAGTTGTTGATGCTCATCAGGCTGGAAAAGGTTACCAAAACCATCTCTAAAGAGTTTGGACTCCACCAATCCACAGTCAGACAGATTGTGGACAAATGGAGGAAATTCAAGACCATTGTTCCCCTCCCCAGGAGTGGTCGACCAACAAAGATCACTTCAAGAGCAAGGCGTGTAATAGTTGGCGAGGTCACAAAGGACCCCAGGGTAACTTCTAAGCAACTGAAGGCCTCTCTATCACATTGACTAATGTTAATGTTCATGAGTCCACCATCAGAAGATCACTGAACAACAATGCTGTGGCATGGCAGGGTTGCAAGGAGAAAGCCACTGCTCTCCAAAAAGAACATTGCTGCTCGTCTGCAGTTTTGCTAAAGATCACGTGGACGAGCCAGACGGCTATTGGAAGAAGGTTTGTGTGATGGATGAGACCAAAATAGAACTTTTTGGTTTAAAAAAAAAGCGTAATGTTTGGAGAAAGGAAAACACTGCATTCCAGCATAAGAACCTTATACCATCTGTTGAAACATGATGGTGGTAAGTATCATGGTTTGGGCCTGTTTTGCTGCATCTGGGCCAGGACGGCTTGCTTGCCATCATTGATGGAACAATGAGTTCTGAATGATATCAGAGAATTCTAAAGGAAAATGTCAGGACATCTGTCCATGAACTGAATCTCAAGAGAAGGTGGGTCATGCAGCAAGACAACGCCCCTAAGCACACAAGCCGTTCTACCAAAGAATGGTTACAGAAGAATAAAGTTCATGTTTTGGAATGGCCAAGTCAAAGTCCTGACCTTAATCGAATGGAAATGTTGTGGAAGGACCTGAAGTGAGCAGCTAATGTGAGGAAACCCACCAACATCCCAGAGCTGAAGCTGTTCTGTACGGAGGAATGGGCTAAAATTCCTCCTAGCCGGTGTGCAGGACTGATCAACAGCTACAGGAAACGTTTAGTTACAGCTATTTCTGCACAGGGGGGTCACACCAGATACTGAAAGCAAAGGTTCACATACTTTTGCCACTCACTAATATGTAATACTGGGTCATTTTCCTCAATAAATAAATGACCAAGTATAATATTTGTGTCTCATTTGTTTAATTGGGTTCTCTTTATCTACTTTTAGGACTTGTGTGAAAATCTGATGATGTTTTAGGTCATATTTATGCAGAAATGTAGAAAATTCTAAAGGGTTCACAAACTTTCAAGCACCACTGTAAGTTACGTTATCTATTTGTTTAAATCTTGCTAATTTCCTGACTAATTATTTGCGTTCTGACCTTTACATTATTCTTTTTTTAAGTTTTGAGTTTTCGCATCGTGTCCAAAACGATCCCTTAATCACTATTCCTGACGTTGGCAACATCTTGGCAGCTCTCCGTCAGAGAATTTGCAATGAACTGTGATGCAGTTAATTAATGCTGATTAAATGTTATTGAATGGAAAAATTCTTTGGGGTCAAATGGGAGCAAAGCAAAAAGTGACAGAAATAATTGTATTTTGTAGTTCATTTTGTGTGTGAAATGAATTGTGCTTGTACAGTTAGTTTGTGTGTGAAGTGCGAAGGGTTTTGAAAACCATTGTACCAGTACTGGGAACTGGTGTCTGGACTGATACTGGGCTAAAACACTGGATTGGATACATTTTTCAATTGACCGAGTTACTGAAAGGAAACTGCCTGGGAGAAAGGGACTCTTTATGCCACAGCAGTCAACTTGTACCAAGCTGGTACATATCATATCGGTTTGCGACCTGGTGGCCTCCAGGCAGGTTTCCACATATCTGCTCCGTTAGACACGGCTTTTGCTGATCGTCTGGCCACATTTGCAGATGCTGTTCCTGTATTATTGGCTGCTGTTGGCTGGTCAGGCCCCTTTGTAGCCATCAGGGCTTTGGTGCTAGCTTTTTTCAGTGCTGAGCTGACTGTTTTGAGCAGATCCAAAGCCAGAGGGATCACACTTACTACTCCACCATAGTAGTTCTGGGCTTCATCACAACTCAGACGATTGACCTCATCATGTGGGTAACTGTGGAGGCAAATAAGTGCCATGAGGTACCAGAATAACATCAGATATTTCAGCTATTTAATCCATATTAAGGATCTTATGAATGTAATGTCCAGGTGTCCACATACTATTGGTCATGTATACAAAAACTACCAAATCTCTGTGCGATCCTACACAGCTTAAGCCTCATTTTGCATTGTTTAACCTACTCGTATTAGTTATCATATTAAGTCATATCAAATGCTTTGTATCTTAACTGTGCCCTGAGCTGGCTGATGTTACAGTCTGGACTGAGCAGTTTTCTGCAGCTGTCCAGGACTTCAGACGTGTAGTTCATGGCTGAAGCTGAAGACTCCACAATCTGAAACACAGCTTCCAGATCAGCCAAGATGTCCAAGAAGAGCGAGATGACCCGCTTGTCTGTAGCACTGCTGCAGTGGTGGGTCAGGTACCTTTGCACCTAGACATAGAATGAGTGGAGTCACATCATTTGTTTATTTACTTATTGTGTTAACTTGTAGGTTATATCCTTTTTCTATCCAGGACACTATAGACTTCATTTTCATTACTTTCCCCGTGCATTTCAGATATATACCATAAAATATACACCTTGTAGATACTATTTCAGACCCTGTTTTTAGTTGTCTGACACTGGAGAAGCATTCAGTAGAACATAAGATGTGACCTGTGCTACAGAGGACACGGGCTCTGTTCGGTGATGAGCATGCTCCCTGCAGTGTTCCAGTGCCGCTATAAAGGTAAACTGCTGCAGCTTAAAACGCTTCTGCTTCTGCTCAACCGACTCCAGCTTCTCTCTTACTTCATTCATTTTGGCATCACCTTAACGGAAGAAAACCCATCATGAATATGGTAAACTGTACACATGATGTAAGAACAGAAGTCCTAAGCCAACGGTTTCACATTTCTTTAAGGTCTGTTTGCTGCGAATAGTTAATGCTGTTCGTTTTGTCATGGTCATAAATTGTTAGCCATTATCATGACAACATTTTTTCTTTTTCACAGCAAACTTTCCTTGGCAAGCTGCTGTTTTTGTTTTCCCATTGCTTTGTTTCCATCAGTGCCCACAGGATGGTCGTGGCTGCATATTTTTGGTAGGTGAACTAGTACTCCAGCACTCCAGCAGCAATGCTGCGTCTGATCCACTCATACCAGCACAACACACGCTAACACACCACCACCACATCAGTGCCCCTGCAGTGCTGAGCATGATCCACCACCCAAATAGTACCTGATCTATGGGGGTCCTGACCCTTAAAGGACAGAGTAAAAGGGGACTAACCGAGTATGTAGAGAAAGATGGACTACAGGTTGTAATTGTAGAACTACAAAGTGTATCTACAGTCAGGCAAAAAAGTATTTAGTCAGCCACTGATTGTGCAAGTTCTCTGACTTAGAAAGATGAGAGAGGTCTGTAATTTTCATCGTAGCTACACTTCAACTATGAGAGACAAAATGAGAGAAAAAATCCAGGAAATTACATTGTAGGATTTTTAAAGAATTTAATTGTAAATTATGGTGCGAGAGTCCATAATATGGCTAAGAAGCCGAACACAAGCTAGCTGCAAAGAGGAAGAGGGAGGTCACCAACAACCAACTACTAAATGAGAGAAAAATCCAGGAAATTACATTTGTAGGATTTTTAAAGAATTTAATTGTAAATTATGGGTGGAAAATAAGTATTTGGTCAATAACAAAAAGTTCAACTCAATACTTTGTAACATAACCTTTGTTGGAAATGACAGAGGGCAAACGTTTCCTGTAAGTCTTCACACAGGTTGGCACACACTGTAGCTGGTATTTTGGGCCCATTCCTCCATTGCAGATCTCCTCTAGAGCAGTGATGTTTTGGAGCAACCACGGACTTTTCAACTCCCTCCCCACAAATTTTCTATGGGGTTGAGGTCTGGAGACTGGCTAGGCCACTACAGGACCTTTGAAATGCTTTTCACGGAGCCACTCCTTTCGTTGCCCGAAGCGGTGTGTTTTGGGATCATTGTCCATGCTGGAAGCCCCAGCCAGGTTCCCAATCTTCAATGCTCTCACTGATGGAAGGAGTTTTGGCTTAAAATCTCACGATACCATGGCCCCGTTCATTCTTCCCTTAACACGGATCGGTCGTTCCTGTCCACCTTTGCAGAAAAACAGCCCCAAAGCATGATGTTTCCACCCCCATGCTTCAACAGTAGGTATGGTGTTCTTGGGATGCAAATCAGCATTTCATCTTCCCTCCAAACACGACGAGTTGAGTTTCACCAAAAAGTTCTATGTTGGTTTCATCTGACCACATGATATTCTCCCAATCCTCTTCTGGATCATCCATATGCTCTCTGGCAACCTCAGACGGGCCCCTGGACACATGTACTGGCTTAAGCAGGGGGACACGCCTGGCACTGCAGGATCTGAGTCCCCCTCTCGGGTGTAGTGTGTTATACTGATGGTAGCCTTTGTTACTTTGGATCCCAGCTCTCTGCAGGTCATTCATCAGTCCCTCCGTGTAGTTTTCTGGGATTTTTTGCTCACCGTTCTCATGATCATTTTGACCCCACGGGATGAGATCTTGCGTGGAGCCCCAGATCAAGGGAGATTATCAATGGTCTTGTATGTCTTCGATTTTCTTACAATTGCTCCCACAGTTGATTTATTCACACCAACCTGCTTGCCTATTGTAGATTCACTCTTCCCAGTCTGGTGCAGGCCTACAATTTTCTTCCTGGTGTCCTTCGACAGCTCTTTGGTCTTGGCCATGGTTGAGTTTGGAGTCTGACTGTTTGAGGCTGTGGACAGGTGTCTTTTATACAGATAACGAGGTCAAACAGATGCCATTAATACAGGTAATGAGTGGAGGACAGAGGAGCTTCTTAAAGAAGAAGTTACAGGTCTGTGAGAGCCAGAAATCTTGCTTGTTTGTGGGTGACCAAATACTTATATTCCACCATGATTTACAATTAAATTGTTTAAAAATCCTACTATGTGATTTCCTGGATCTTTTTTCCCTCATTTTGTCTTTCATAGTGTACCTATTATGAAAATTACAGACCCCTCTCATCTTTCTAAGTCAGAGAACTTGCACAATCAGTGGCTGACTAAATACTTAATTGCCCCACTGTATATGGTAAGTGGAAGTGATAAAATGGACCATGAGTGTGAAAATAAGGAACAAGGAGGTGTACCTAATAAAGTGCTCGACGTGTGCACAGAATAGAAAACAACAGTAATCTCAGAATAACATTTATTTCAGTGTAACGATATAAATTGTAATATAAATCATTAGAAAACGATATAAAGTAGTAACTCGTTATCTCGAGAAACAACTTATTATACCGCAATATTTATTATTCGAGTTCCCGTGAAGACATAACTCGTTATATCGTGAAAATAACACAGTACGAAATAATGCGAGATCACGAGAAAACAAAATTAACTAGCTATTATGGGAAAACGACGTGGTGTTAACGCGAGATCTTAAGAAACAGTACGAAAAGTACTGAAACAATATTGAAACAATACGAGATATCGCGAAAACGCACGAAAT